>JAYJMB010019416.1:0-42615 GCA_036873735.1 Pouteria campechiana
GTTTAATCTACTTTACATGTTAGTGATGTTTAGGAAGAAAATTCATGCAAAATCATGTGGAAAAATTGATGAAAAATTAAACCCTAAATCACTAGGGTTGCTAGAAAATTTAAAATGGGATATGGGGCTATAATTAGAGCATTTGATACAAGATTAATGACTAATTAAAATTAGTTACGGATTTGCAATTAAGTGTACAGCTAGTTCCACACTAACATTTTTTTTAAAATTTAATGCAATTTTTCCCACTAATTAGCCTATAAATTTGGAAAGATATTAAAGCATCATTAATTGTGTAATTTGGAGTGTAAGGGATATGCAAATTTCTCATTTAATTAAGGTAAGCAGGTAGTTGTTTTAAGTTATTTTAAGTTCAATTTGATTTCTTCGAATGATTACAATTCGAGCACTTATAATCTGACATTTTTGTATATGAGTTACATGATTTTCAATATGCATTATCTGCCCCATTCAACCATAATTAATTTATTGTATTAAGATGAATTAAATTGCATTGAAAATAATAGAATTCGGATGAACAGTGCACTGACAAAATGCCTTACAAAGTACCTCTCTTGAGGTTGATTAAAGCCCAATTTAGTAATGTAATTTTGAAAAAATAAAAAAATAAGGTTAAAATAAATATAAGGGAATACTAGCATATAAAAGTTAATGAACAAATTCCATATTTGACCCTAAAAAAATATGAACATTAAATACCCTTAAAAAGAGATGTTGATAGCGTCCCACCCTTTTGAAATTTTGCTTTATTTTTAATCTTCTCATTTTGAATTAATTTAAGCTGAAATTTTTACACAACTTCTATTATACTATTTGGAATTGATTGAAAATATTTGACTGGAAAAAGGTATGTATAATTCCATTTAAAAGTTTTTCTTATATTCTCATATTTTTAAATTGATCAATTTACATTATTTTGATCTGAAATTTGGATAAAATATTTTTCATATTATTGAGAATCTACTAAAATATTTTTTGGTCAATTGGATATTTATAAGTAATTAAATAAGAATTGTATTTTGAAATTATGTATATGTATTCTTCGCCCCTAGGAGTGCCGATAAATTCCAATTTTGATGCCTGATTGGCATAGAGCCCAGTGTGGCTCATATATGTATTTTAGGAGGGTCATGGAGCCAACCTGTGTCCGCCATGTGGCGAGGAGTGGCCTAGTTGGCCAGTGGGCATTTGTATGGGTAACCAACGTGACCAGGCATTGCTATTGGCCTGGATGGCCTGATTGCTATGATTGGCTTGAGTAGCTAGTGTAGGTGTATTTATGAAGAACTAATACTCTTATGAGGCGACGAGGGTAGGGTGCCACTGGATACCGCAGTATGGCTATGTGGGCCTAGTAGGCTTCTAGTTAGGAGTGCCAGATGGACCTAACACATTGGAGAGTGAAAGGGTAGTGTTTTGGTTTGTGTGCCCCTCAGGGAGAAGTGTGTTGATGGTTGCGGAGTGTGTGAATGGTTGAGGAGTGTGTGGATGATTGTGGAGTATGTGGACGATGATGGATTAAAATATTCTCCTATTTTAATTTTAAATTGATTAATTTACATTATTTTAACCTAAAATTTGGATAAAATATTTTTCATATTATTGAAAATCTACAGAAATATTTTTAGGTTAATTGAACATTTATAAACTAGTAAATAAGAATTTTATTTTAGAAATTATGTATATATATTCTACCCCCCAAGGAGTGCCGATAAATTTTGATTTTGATGCCTGATTGGCGTAGAGCCCAATGTGGCACATATATGTATTTTATGAGGGCCGTGGAGCCAACCTGTGTCTGCCATGTGGCGAAGAGTGGCCTGGTTGGCCAGTGGGTGTTTGTGTGGACAGCCAGCGTGGCCGAGCATTACTATTAGCCTAGATGGCCTGATTGCTATGATTAGACTAACTAGCTTGTGTAGGCGTGTTTATGGAGAACTAGAACTCTTGTGAGGCGATGAGGGTGGGGTGCCACTGGATGCAACACTATGGCTGTGCGGGCTTGGTAGGCTTCTAACAGGGAGTGCCAGGATGGACCTAACACGCTGAAGAGTGAAAGGATAGTGTTTTGGTTTGTGTGCCCCTCAGGGAGAAGTGTGTGGATGGTTGAGGAGTGTGTGAATGATTGTGGAGTATGTGGATCATGGTGGAATCATTGACTAGTTTAGGAGGTAGTCATGGATTGGCAAATAAAAATGGCAGTATGATGTGTTAGTATTCGAGCCTATATTGGCCTGTTAATTATGTATACAATATCATTATGAGTATGAGTATGAAATAATTAATGAGATGTTAACGTTAAAATCTTAATGAACTTAGTCATTGACTGACTATGACATCCTGCATATGGCATGACATATTTTGCTTAGTTTCATTATTGTTTACTACTCTATTTGTCATTGTTTATTATATTATTTACAGTCCTATTTTTCTGCTTCCCTGCTTATTGAGTTTTGCCCAGACTCACCATTTTATTTAAATTTTTAGTTGACAGGTCAAAGGACGAAGCCCAACAAGGTGTTTGGTCTTGTGACAGAGCTAGACCGTGACACCAGTAGAGACTTTACTTCTTTTCAGGATATTTGATGATGTATATTATTGGATGGACTTTGGATGTATATTAGACATGTATCATTACTTAGTTTTACAGCATGTCATTTTATGGTTTGGGTGTATATGATTTGACAGCTAGGGTACAGTGTACCCTGATCTTGGTATGTGGGTATTGTGCTAATTTGTGTTTTGGAGGCGACAGTTATATAATTTGTGTTGAAAATGGTAGGGCCTGGAGGCGACCATATTATATTTGCATATTTGAGGGTATTCGTTATATAATTATTGTATTTAGTATGTTATATATAAGATAACAGTGGTAAATCAGGAGAGACTGCGAATTTTCTTTGAATTTACCACCAGTAATGCTCCAAGGAGGAGGGCCATTGCAAATACAAAACAGAATTGAGATTCAAGCACAAGTTTGTAACCTTTGCCATAGAACTGACTTACGATAAGAAGATTGTGTTTTAATACGTCTACTAGAAGTATATCTAAAATTGTTGTAGATAGTGGTTGACCGACCTTACTAATTCCAACTACTCTACCTTTACCATTATCACCAAAGGTTACTATTCGACTAGATTTCATTTTCAACTCCATGAACAGCTCCTTATTCCTTGTCATGTGCCTTGAGCAACCACTATTGATTTACCACATGCTGCATTTTGTGGCTCCCAAGCACACCTACATGGATAAAGTTAAGTCTTAACTTTTGGTACCCATTTGGGAATGGGTCCAAGTGGATTAGTTTTAGATAATGTTAGTACCCATTGTTTCTTGGGCATCATAGTTTTGACTGAGGGAAATTGGCTTGTATTTATTATATTTGCAACTGTTTTTGGAACCCAAATCATAGTCTATTTAGGCTCTAATTTTCTTATAGAGATTTCAGTTTGTTTTCCGTGTTACTGTTGTCCACCTCTTTTCTTTGGTTTCATTCTTAGTAGGGTGGAAGTCAATGTCTTTTTCAAAACATTATTCTCAGATACTACTTGCTCAAGTTTGCTATTGGTTTTATGGTTAATCTTGAGCTTGGAATTTTCTTCCTTCATTTTGGAGCATTCATTATTAATTCTTTTGAGATCCTTTTTAGTCTCTTTGTAATTCTCTTTTAAAAACAGGAAATTTGAATATAATTCTTCTAACATTTTTTCATGATTGGGAGTTTCAAAATTAGAATTTACTTGCTCTTCATGGATTGCCATAAAGCTGATTCCTGTATGGAGTTCATCTTGATTACTTCTTTTTGGAGATAGTTGGCTGATTTAAGCTTCATATTCTTCTTCCTCTTCACTCTCATTTTCATTTATTATGTTCTCTAGCATCTCCCATGTTGCTAGAGCCTTCTTTTTCTTCTAGAATTTTTTGCTTGTTCCATCATTTTATTGTTGTTACTGCTATTATTCTTTCTGTCAAAGTATGAGTTGTACCTTATCTTTCACTAATCATTTTATCTATTATTTGGTTCTGGACAGTTAAATTTCATGTGCCCTAGTTTCCCACAATTGTAACATGTGGGTGTTTCTTTCTTTCTTTCTATCCTTTCTTCTAAAGTTATTCCTTGAATTGTTTCCCAACTTTTTCTTCTTTAGCATGGAATTGAATCTTCTTGTAATTATTGCTATCGCCTCATCTTCATCTCCAATTGTGGATGCTTCAGTTTGGGATTTATCATTCTTTGACTTAGCTTTAAGAGTAATTGCTTTCTTGCTCTTAGGTTCTTCTATATTTTCTACTTCATTAATATCTCATGAGTCATAAGGGAACCCATGAGTTCTTTTAAACTTATTGTGTCCAGCTTCTTTGCTTCCTAGATTGCTATCACTTTTGGCATCCATTGCTTTCATAGGGATCTTAGAATTTTCTTTACCATTTTGGGCTCTGCAAACTTTTCTCCTAGATTCTTTAGCCCATTTGTTATCTTTTGAAATCTTTTGAACATGTTTGAGATTGATTCTGTCCCCTTCATTTTGAAAGCTTCGTATTCTTATACAAGAAGATTTATCTTAGTTTCTCTTACTTGTTTTGTGCCTTCGTGTGCAACCTCCAGTTTATCCCAAATTTCCTTTACTATGTCACAAGAGGACATCTTATCAAATTCAGAGGATGTACGAGCTTAGTAAAGGTAGTTCTTTACCTTAGCATCTTTTTCTTTTGCTTGAATGTCCTTTGCAATGTATTTATCTTCATTATTTAGGATAATCATTCCATCTTTGATGGTTATCCATAGTTGATAGCTTGAGGCAATCAAGACATTTCTCATTATCATCTTCCAGTATCCATAATTTGTACCATCAAATAATGAAGGCCTGGAAGTGGAATGACCCTCATCAGAAGTGTTGTGAAATAGCTAGCCATTGGGATCTCTTCGCAAGTTATATGAATGGAACTATAAAAGATAACAAGTGAAGGCTGCTCTAATACCAATTGTTGGTTCCATTGAGATGGTGGCTCGAGAGGGGGGGGGGGGGTGAGTGAATTGAGCCTTGGAATTTTTTAATCAGATACGATCTATAGTGCAAAGATGAGAAATGAAAGAATAACACATTACACTTAGACAGGAATTTTTATAGTGGTTTGGCACTTCAATTGGGTTCCTACTCCACTTCTCCAAGTTAGCCTTTTATACTAAATTCAGGGTCAACTAACACCTTCTTTGATCAACACCCTTCTGATCAAACAAATACACTTGTTGGTTTCTAAGATCATCAACTAACTTTTACAATTTCTAATTAAGTATCCTAATTGCTTACAACACTCAAAGGTAAGTCCTTGACTTGCAGAAATGTGCAAAATTAAAAATAAATGAACGTGTACAAATATTGATGCCTCTAACAAGTTAATTTTGTACGAAGTTCATAAGTAATAAATATTATTCTCCAGAAGTGGTTGAATGTATGGTTTTGAATGCTTCTTGGAATGAGGAACAGTGGAGTTAAACTTGTGGAAGAAAAAATTTTAAATTCTTAGTAAATGCTCCGCTTTTCTTATTTCTCAGAATGATCTTCTACTTTCTTCGTTCTCACTTAACTCTTTTTATATTGAAAATTCTAACTACTTCTATTGTGGTAGCTGAGGTTCACTTAATGAGAAAGAACATTCAAATATTTGACCATTGAGCTTTCTCCATGGTTTAGGAGTCTCTGATTGTTTAGCATCAGATCTTTTGATTATTAAATTATAAAAACTTTTCACATAGTTCAGACATTATCGTATCTTTAGATGTCACAAAGTTAAGTTTCGGTACCTCCAAAGTGGAGCAACAATGGTGACTCATGTCAAATTCATCAAAGGTTGACTCCAAAGATTTTCTCTATCTCCGAACTACTTATCCTGTGACTTCGATGAACTCACTCCGAAGAACTTCACTTAGCTCTTAAGTACTTTCATCTGTGACTCTAAAATGTTTCTTTTCTAACTCCTATGACTTGTATTATCCAAAGATTGTCTTGTTAACTCCGAAATTCTCGATGTCTATCTCTGAAGTACCTTATCAACTCCAGAAGATTGTCTTGTTAACTCCGAAATTCTCGATGTCTATCTCTGAAGTACCTTATCAACTCCAGAGAGCTTGTCTTGACTTCGAAGCATCTCTGTTGACTCTAAAGTCATTAAACTAATTTTGAAGCTTGTGAGCTCATTACTCCAAAGTACTTAACTAACTCTAAAGGTTGTAAGCGCATGAATCCAAAGGGATTTAATCACTATAAAGATATTTCCTTCTGTCTCTGAAGTGGTTGAGTAACTCCGAAGGGATAGAATTGAGACTTCGAAGTTGACTCCGTAGATCCCTTAAATATTCTGAATTTTTGTTTTCTTCTCTTAAGTATATTTTTGAATTACATACTTAGTTCTCTTGAGTATTTACTTGGTTTCTTCCGTTAAGCATTATGAAGATTTATTCTCATAGATTAGTTTGAAACTTTTTCTGCAAATGCTTAAAATAAATTATTAGTACATTAATATTTCCCTCATGTCTTTGGTCATCATCAAATCATGAATGGTTAAGAATGTTCATCAACAAAGATAGATAAGAGTGTATGTTTAACAATTAGTTTACGCCCCCTGGAGCTTGAATCTAGAAGAATATTGGAAACGCTAGTTTATGCCCCTTGGAACTGGAATCTAGAAGAGTATTGGGAACACTTGTTTATGCTTTCTAGAGCTAGAATTTAGAAGAATATTGGGAGCACTATTTTATTTCCATTATATGGGATATAGTGGAACCCAAGGCACAAGGAGAGTGTGCTCTTTGAAGAGTGGATGTAGGGATGGGGTTCCCGACCAACTATAAAAATCATGTTGTTTGTGTGTGCCTATTTACTCTGTCAGCACTTTAATGCTTTACAAGTAAGAAATCTTTATAAACCCAATTCACCCCTCCCCTCTTGGGTATAGCTATCCTATGAAAACCAACAAGTAGTATCAGAGAAGGCTACATAAGTAATTGTAGAGATCTGCATGGCCAACCCAATACTATCATCCTCTATGTTTAATGAAGGATACTCTACCTCCCAACTTTCATATTATGATGGACCCAATTGTATGCAATGGAAGAAGAGATTGGAAATACATTATATGGCTAATATCCTTTAGCTATGAAAAATCACTTTCATTCACATAAGTGACTATGAAGTGAGAGCATAGAGAGAAAATGTTAAGGCAATGAATGCCTTACTCCATGCTCTCTGCCCCACCATTTACAAGTTTGTCTTAACTTATAAGAGTAAAAGAAAAATATTGGATAGGTTACAGATAATTTTTGAGGGGCAAATTGATCTATACTCAAGTTTTACTAATTATTTAAATGAAATTAAATTGAGTGTAGAAAATGAAGACAATGAAGAAGAGAAGAAAGATGATCAATCTATGAAAGTTGAAGCATTGTAGATTAAACAACAACCACAGTTTGAGAAGAAGCAATCTCAAAAAGAGATTGAGATTCAAGAAGAAGATTTAGCAGGTAGTGATGTAGAGAAAGAAAAGAATGAAGAAAGCCAAATTTGTGACTTACAATAGAAAGCAAAGATTTAGAGCAAGTCAACAAAAAGACAGAAGATGAAGAAAAGAAAATATATCAAGCTCCATGAAAGGATAAATGGCTTATTGATACTGGGTGAAGAAGATGTTTAAAGAAGCTAGAGACAAAGGAAAGGTAAGTGCATGTATGACAACCTAAACCCAAACTCCATTATATTCTTTTATTGTCCATATTTAATCCATTTACTCATTTATTCCTGGTATGATTTCATTTGAATATGAATAAAATGTTAAAGTTTAGTTTAGAACAACCTAAATCAAATAAATTCATAATAAAAAATTAAAACACAAATTGAAATAGAATTTTAGAGACACCTAGGAAAAAGGAAACATTTATATAAGAAGCAAACGGTTTAAGTAATGAATGATCTATTCAAAATGATGAAGTGTATTCTATTTTGTTGAGTATTCTAGATTCTTAGTTGCATACTATCTCATGATATGAAGGAATTGCACTAATTAAATTGCTACATAAAGGTCACACCTATTTGATTTTGCTAATGAAAGAAAAGGTGAAAGAATCTCTCAAGTGTATGTAGGAAAAGCTTGAAATAAGCACACAGAAGAAGGAAAATAATGAGAAATCAAAATAATCTTCTCAATCTACAAACTTCAAGCTGGAGAAAGAGAATCAAGTGCTAAAATGAAAAGTCAAGATTGATATCATCATTTATGGGCTCAAATGCAGAAATTGAAAAAGGAAGTAACAAAAGAGATAAGTTTGCCAAACTTGATATATATTTGATTGATAAATACATTGAACATATGCATTTCACTATTATATATTCTTGATGTTCCTGAAATGCACATTTAACTACTTTGGATTTGAGTTAAATTTATTTCATTGATTTAAGCTAAATCAGTTTGAAATTTTAAGTTAATGTGTAAAATTATTAATCCTTAATGTCATTACAGTCCCAAGGCATAAATTAAACCTATTTGGGAAACCTCATGGTTTAAGGTCCGAAATAGGTATTCCATGCCTATTCATTCCTTCTATAACCATCATTAAGGCTTAAATTCCCAAGATTAAAATAATCAACAAAATAACTTAAATCTTGGTGAATGCTTAAATGTTATGCTTGTGTCATGAGTTACTAGATCTTATTTATTATTCCTATCATTCATGACCATAATATTTGTAAGAATGTTTGAGAATATATAGCTTGAAATCATACAATGAGGAAATTAAAATAATATGTTACGATCTGTTTCATCCCAAGCTATTTTATGCAATTTCCTCATTGTCTGGAGCAGTTTTAGTAGTTTGATCATAATGTTGTCATACAAACTCGGAATTAAGTGATTATTAATTCCTTAGATAGATAATTTGAAGGGTTAAAACTTTTATGTTTATACATTTTCTAAATCATCCTCCTTCTATGAGTCAATCTGGCCTCAAAGTGATGCCTCTATGATAGAGTAAAAATTTAAAATATGTTTTGGCTACTAGAGATAGTTACAATATTTTATCCATAACTTTCTCATTAAAAATCAGCATTATATGATTCATAATGCATTGGAAAGCTAAGAACAAAGGCTATAACTTTTTTGTTGGACATAATTTCCAAATCTGACTCTAGAAGTAGCAGAATTTGCCTAAGTGTTCCACCTTACATTGATAAAATTCTTTGGTGATCTTATCCTATGTTGAATACTGAAATATGATTCTTGTATGAGTTGTTCAATTAATGAGGTACACAAATTATAGTATAAATAAATTTCCAAAAGCACATATTGAGCATATAAGGACATACAAAAGGCTTATAAATTTCTAAAGATAATTGAATGAGTGTGGTCTAAGTGAGCATGAAAAGTAATATCTATTTCAGATTGCCTCACTCTATTTAAGTTTCATAATGAGATGCCTTACAAGTAGAAATAATGATGTTTCTTTAAATCTAATCTTAGATGAATTAAAGAAGTATTTTTCAAGAAGCACCCATGGATCAAGCACCAAAATTTCATTGCTTTTGATGATCCAAAGTTTAGGTTAAAAAAAATCAGCATTCCTAAACATATATCTATGTTACTAATTTCTAAGTATGTGAATTCAAGGAACTTGAGAAATCTTGAGAAATGTTAAATTATCATGTATATCATATGAAGGTGTGCTATTTAAAAAGCAAGTAATGTTGAGCACCTTTCTTTGGTGATTCTCACCTTCATAGTTTTATTTCTCAGTCTATCATCTTAACAGAGGAACTTAAGAAACTTAGGTTGTACAAAGGTTACCTAATGATCAAAATGATAGAAATCTCATTTTGAACCACGAGATTCTTAATTTAAAAATAGCTAAGAACAAAAAATAAATGAGAAAAACATATATAAAACTAGGATCATACATTATCATATCATAAATATTGAATGACTGAAATGATATATGTTTGTCATCTTATATGATTACAACTATGATGTTTTCATTCTTGGAAAGATGTGATGAAGTTTCTTAGGTAATATCTTTATGAAATATGATGGCCATGTATGAAATTGTTTTTGAAATGATTATAATATCAATTTAGTGTCTTTTGTATCTAAATGAGAATTATGATTTTGATGCATCCTTGAAATGATATATGAATTGATGTATGCATGAAAGTTGTTTACATTCTTTAAAACTTTAATTATAATTATCTAATGTTTGAATGTTGCCCATAATATGAATTTGTGTTTTATATTGATGAAAACTTATCATATCTTATGTTCATAACTATGCTTTATATGAGGCTGTCACGCGCCGCCTTTCAAGGCGCGACTTTCTATGTTGCATTGCATTTCACCTCAATTTGCCCACTTTTAGGGTGGGGTGCTCAAGTCCCATTTTTGGAATTTGACTATTTTCTATAGAAAATAGATAAAGCATACCCTAAATTATTAGGGTTTATCCTATACAATTATTCATCAAATGTAATAAAGAAATAATATAAATTTTAAACATATACACACTTACCCACAACCCAAGATCTGGGTAGAATCATGATAGCAACACATCTAAGGGAAAATTATATCCTCATGTACAAATCCATAAATACATTCCAATGATATGTCATTACAACTTATGTCCATCATTTAAGATTACTTACAATTCCACAAATACATATGCACACTCAATTACATTCATGCTCAATTTCTTACAAAAATGCTAAAGGAAATTTCTAAATACAATTTCAATGAATACAATAAACATTATCTTCCTTGGGCTCTATTGCTTTAACTCTCAGTTAAAAATATAAAATAAGAAGGTGTGAGTCCGGGCAACTCAGTAAGTAGGTATGTAATAACAAAATATAATCAAAATTCAAATACATTATATTCAATTTCTACAATAGACTAAATTCATGCTAAATGTTTCCATATCTCAAACATTACCATTTCATCATTGTCATTATCAAATTCCACAATTTACCCATGCTCTTCAATGGTATGTTCTTCATCCCTTTCAATAGACAACCATATACAAGAATAATGATCCTACAACAAACATCACTAGCCCAATCCAAGGGATACCCACTATCCCAACAAATCTAATACATCAATTTCAAAATGATGTTCACAAACCACAATCAAAACAACCATGGTCAGATACAATCAAATGGGATTTTCATCCCCAATCATACAATAATATAACTAATCAAAGGAGGGGGCCGCCTACTTACCTTGGGCTCTTAGCTCCAAATCATTTCTCCAACTCTATGCCTTTTCATCCTTCTCAGATCATCCTGTACAAGACAATAATCCCAATCATTTATAATTGAAACTCTTAATTCATTTCAATCTTATGAATTCTCATTTCTAGATATTATGAGTGGTTAACCTTAACCACAAGGCCAATTATAGCCATTAATTCTATATCAAATCATTAACACTCTATTACATTCATTAAGGTTTTCAAAGTGCTTTTATTTCTAATAATAATATAACATGAATCATACTTAAACCGCTTGAAATTTATTTAATTAAGCTATGAATACAACTAATTCAGGCTTACATAGCCCAAACCCCAAAACCTTCTTTAATCCCCAACTAGGGCATAATCAATTATTCGATTCCATTAGTCCAAATCAACCTAAACAAGCCTCAAAAAATTATAAATCATGCATCAAACCTTTCTCCCATGATAATTTCATAAAATTCATGAAATTTCAAAATTTTTACTATTCATAGAAACCTAACAAGCCAAAAATTATGATTTCCATAGCCAAATCATTCCCAATTTATGATAATTATCTCAATACTCATTTTTCTCATACATACTCATATCATTTTCTTCTAAAAATCACTTTTTAGAAAATTATATAAAATTTATTTTACAAAAATCAATTTTTTTGGATGGGATAAAGTAGCTTACCTTAAATCCAAGTGTAGTTGTCATAAATGAACAAGAATCCATGCTCAAGGCCCAAATAGCACCTTTTAATTGAAGAAAATCAGATCTTTTTCCTTCTCCCACCATCTAAATGACTGTAACTTGGGTTTAGGGACAAAAGCAAGCAATTTTCTACCTAAACAAAGAATTTTCCATCATATGGCATAATTTTGGGCAAAACGGGATGGGTTCCAAAGCCAGAGCAAGAAGAAAAAGAGACAAGACTGAAATGAGGAAAAATGGAATGGGTTTAGGGCTTGAAACATTGCAATTTTTCGATGCTCTGGTATACCTGTGAAGCCTTGCTATGGCAAGGTCTTGCTGTACAACTAACATGTGCAATTCTAGAGCCCTACCACTGTAGAAAGTTGCCTTACCATGGTAAAGAAATGCCTTTTTGTGACAAGGTCTTGTTATATGCCAAAAAAGGTGTTTTTTAGAGGCTTGCCATAACAAAAAATGGCCTTGCCATGACAAAAAATTATCTTACCGTGGCAAGGTCTTGCTGGATACCAAAAACTTGAATTTTTGGAGCCTTACCACCGTAGAGAAAAGCCTTGTCGTGGAAGGGAATTTCATCCCAAAACAGCATTAGTAATTTAATCATAACTTTTACATATGATGTCCAAATGACCTATTTTTGAAGCATTAAAAAGGCACTTCAAGGGCTACAACTTTCATGTTAATAACTTTCCCAAATTGGCCCCCAAATATGACAAAAAGTTTAATAAATTTGACCCATCTCATTCATCTCATTATTTTTCAGTCATTTGGAATAGTTTTGGTGTATTAGTCATAACTTCCTCATACCATATTGGAATTGAGTGATTTTTCTTTCATTGGATAGATAATGTCATGAATACAACTTCTATGTTGAACACTTGTTCAAATTAGTCAATTATCCATGTCAAAATTCAATCACAATAATCACCTTTTCAAATTTAGCATTTTCACTTATGAAAGATCACCATAGCCCTTTTTTTACATAAAACATTTCAAGTCTCCCAATAATCACTTCCCACACATCACATACATGAAATGAATTATGTTCATACCATTCACTACCTCATTTTAGGTCAATTATCAAAAATTACCTATTCAATTATTTTTAACTGAATTTTCTGCTATAAGTGACTCCATAGGCCATTTTCATTCCAAAATGCATCCAAAACTCAAACTGATGTTTCACTCACATTACAATACATATGATGACTAGTTTAGATCCTTTGTATATCTCAAATACATGCTTTTGCTCAAATTCACCTATTGAGTTCTTTTCAGATAGCTTTCAACTTAATAGTTCAAATTTCCAAAATTGCCTCAAAATTTTGATTCAATATCTCATACACATCATATTATACATAATAATCATGAAACATTGGTCATTCAAGCCTTATACATGACTTTACTCAAAATTATTACTTGGGTTCATCTTAATCCATTCAGTCTTCCATAGTAATTTCTTTATAAAACACTGTAAATCACCTCAATTCCTCACTTTACTGAAGTGCAAAAAAATTTTTGCCAAATTTCAACACTATAGGTGTTGTAGAGATCAAGCAAGATCCATATGTGGTTATGAACTCTTTAGGAACCCAACAATATAGGGGGGAGAAATATGTAGATTTGTGACTCATAACATTAATAGAAAATGGGGGATAGTCTGGAACAAAATATTAGTTGGGAAAGAATGGACTATGCTTTAGATGTTTCTGCTTTGTGTGCTTTGATACAATAAAGGATAGCAGAACATTTTGGATGAAAGTATTCATCTTATGCTATGCTCTTGATTGCATTTACCTGTCTTATCTTCTAGCTATTAAAGGGGAGATAAATATCATTCATTTAATACACTTTTTTGATGCTGACAAAAATGGGGAGAAAAAAGTAGAAAGACTTGTTTAACAAATTGAGATAGTATTAGGAAGGATGCTTGTCATGACTTGATTCTAAGAGAAGAAAAGCATCATACATCATGACCTATCTTTGTCATTCTAATTAGATAAGGGGAGTTTGATATTAGCTCATTAGCATGTTTTTCAAATGTCACAAGTCTTCAAGTTTTGTCATCATCAAAAAGGAGGAGATTGTTAGGATTATTGTATGATTTTGATGACAACAAAAGTTATCTTAAGACTTAATTTATGCTAGTGATGCTTCTAGCTTAGGAAACTTAAAATATAGAAATATATGCTTGAAATATGCGTGCTCTGTAGGAATATCATATGTAAAAGCATATACATCTTGATATAAATCTGGAAGGGAAATTATATTGATCCATATTATTTTCAACCTTATTTATCATACCTTGGATTATATGTTAAAAGTGCCTTAAAGAGATATCTTCTTAAATGAAAAAGAATGAGTGCTTAAATGAGCTTGTAGATACAAAATCATGATTATATTTTGATTTACAATGGAAAATATAATGAAAAATATCAAGCTAAAAATGTGGCAAAAGTGTAGAAATTTCCAAATTTAGATATGCTACTATAGTAAAATGCTACAGTGCTACTACAATGTTAGATGAGGTGGAAAATAAACTATTGTCTAAGACAAAGCTAAAGATGAATTTACGGACAAAGTGTGCTACAATGATTTGCTATAGTAACATGCAACAATAGTATTACAGTGTCAAACAAAGTGGAAGACAAATTATTGTCTAAGACAAAGTTAAAGACCAATTAGCAGATGAATTGCTATAGCGATTTATCGACAAACCTTTAGGGGGATTGCTATAGTGATTTGCTATAGTAACGTTGTTACAGTACATGTGCACACACTTTTTAAGCAAGCAAATTCATCTGATACTTACTTTAGACAAAGCAGTGTTACTATGATCTGCTACAATAGCATGATTATGGTAACTTGCTATAGTGAAAATTTGCTGGCTTCAAATATCAAAAATCCAATACTCTACAATAGTTGTATCTTGGAACAATATTCCTCCAAGAGATCCACAAGCTTTTTGGATTATAAAAATAGACAATCCATTGAAGGAGAATGAAATGCTTGAAGGTTCTAAATGCTAAATAAAAATCAAATATCAAGAATCCATTCAAATTTGTAAGTGCAAGACTGTAGATATTTGTTCTTACCATCTACCACATTTTAGAAACTTTCAATTACAAAGATTTCAAAATACGCTCAAAGATGTCAATCTAAATACTCTATTCAAAATTTTATACTATCCAAAGAAACAATGAAAAGGCAACAGATAGAAGAAGAAATTCAAAAATCAAAATATATTTGTCTAAGAATAAAGAAGTCCAAATTTGTCTCGAATCAACTATAGACAAAGTAGGAGATGAAGAGACTTTGTCTAGCTGGAAAGAGACTTTGTCTGATATTAACTTTAGACAAATAGAATGAAGCACTAGACAAAGTAAGCAACTGAGTTTGTCAGAATTTATTATCTTCTTTCCAAAACCATGAATCAAGTCAGAGCTGCAACATCTCCTCATCTATTTGTTGCTTGAACCTGCTATTCACCTTCTTCTATGTCAAATTTGACACTGTAGCATGGCTCTAAGAAGATGGAAATTAATTAGAAGATGGCATTTTCAAGTGGGAGATTATCAGAAAGATCATCAACATTTATTTATGCTCATCTACCTTCATCTCTATAGTCAATGAAGATCATCTTCCTCCAATGTTCAAGTTTTCAAGAGATCTATTTAAGAAAAAGAGGCGAGACAATTCAAAGGTGGTGAAGGATTATTTTTCAAGAGCTTAAATCTTCTACAAAACCTTCCACCCAAGGACAAGAGCTTCAACTTCTAAATATCCATTCAAGAGCTTCAATCTTCTAAATCTTCAAGGTCTTCTTATTTATACATTAAGGAAAGAGCTTCTGCAACACAAAGAGCCATAAAAATCCTTAAGCCATCTCCAATGGTTTTATTGAGATATTTGTAAAAGTGTGCTTAAACCCCTTTATCCATTTCTTTGTAAATGCTTTGAGTTGATAGTGTGGATTAGACTTAAGAAGGGCTATGACTATCTATTGAGACAAGAGCTATTCGTTTACACCTCCTAGAGCTAGAATCCAAAAGGGTGTTAGGAATACTGGTTTACGCCCCCTAAAGCTAGAATCTAGAAGAGTGTTGGAAACACTTGTTTATGCCCCCTAGAGATAAAATCTAAAAGAGTATTGGGAGCACTATTGTATTTCCATTATATGGGATATAGTGGAACCCAAGACACAAGGAGAGTGTGCTCTTGGAAGAGTGAATGTAGGGACGGGGTTCCTGAATCATTATAAAATTGTGTTGTTTATGTGTGTGCATGTTATATCTATCTAGCGCTTTAATGCTTTACTAGTTAGCTTACATTGCATTACACGTAAGCACAAAAATGGGGATATTAGTTAAATAGGGCACAAGTAAGAAATCCTTATAAGCCCAATTCACCCCTCCTCTCTTGGGTATAGCCATCCTACGGGAACCAATAGTTCAATGATGGCAACACTAAAATTTTCTTAATTCATATTAAAATTTTTGTCATTTAATCATTAGGCAATGCTTTAGCAATTTGATTTTCTCAAATCTTCTATCTATAGCAGATGAACTAAAAATTATGGCCATTAAGGTAATCTCCATCAAAATATCCAAGTAAAGGTGCATAGTAAAGGCATTGATTGTCAAACTTTGAATACATAAGGAGACCTTAATTGATGATATAATGATGTTGATGCTTAGATTAAGGCCTATTTACCATGATGAAATCACCATCTTCTAATACTATATCACCTAATTTTGATTTGCTATGTTTGTTTAACAAATGCAAACCACTTTTTACTCTTTGCATATCACTCCTTCATATAATATACATGTAAATTGCAACATTTCTCAGTCTCTCTCAATTTCCTTGAATTCACATGCTTAGAAATCAACTTTCCAAAAATATCAACTTTTCATAAATCTCCAGGAATTTTGATCTCTTCTAACCTAAACTTTGGATCATCAAAGTAATTAAATTTCAGTGCTTGATCCATGGGTGCCTGATGAAAATATTTTCTTAATTCATCTAAGATCAGATTTGCAAGAAACATCATTATTTCTACTTATAAGGCATCTCATTATGTAACTTGAACATAGTAGAGCAATCAAAACTTGATGAACATCAATACGATAGATATCATTTTTCATGCTTACTCTGACCACACTCCTTTAGGTTTCTTTAAAGATCTATAAGCCTTTTATGTATCCTTATATGCTACCATAATTTATGCACCTCAATAATTGAATAAATCATCTAAAAATTATATTTTAGTATTCAACATAGGATTTGATCACCAAAGAATTTTATCAATGTAAGGAGGCATATTTAGGCAAATTCTGATACTTCTGGAATCAGATTTGGAAAATGTGTTCAACATAAAAGTTATAGCCTTTGTTCTTAGATTTGTAATGCATCAATAATCACATGATTCTAATTTTGTATGATAAAGTTATGGCTAGAATACTGCAACTATCACTAATACTAAAACTTATTTTGAAATTTCATTCTATCAAAAAGGCATCACTTTGAGGCCTAATGACTCATAAAAAGAGGTAGATTTAGTAAAAGTGATAAACACAAAAGTTGTATACCTTTCCATTATATTTCCAAATAATTAAGAATCACTTAATTCTAAGTTTATATGATAAATTTATGATCAAAATACTAACATTTCTCTAGATGATGCAAAAATTGCAAAAAACAGCTTGGGATAAAACAGACTATCACATATTATTTGAATTTCTTCATCGTATAATTTCAAGCTGTATATGCTTAAACATTATTACAAACATTATAGTCATGAATAGTAGGAATAATACATAAAATTCCATGATTTATGACATAAGCATAACTTTTAAGCATTTACATAAATTTAAGTTATTTTCTTAATTGTTTCAATCTTGGAAATTCAAGCCTTAATCATGATTACAGAAGGAATGGATAGGCATGGAATGCTTATTGGAGACCTTAAACCATGAGGTTTTCCAAACAGACTTGACTATGCCTTGTGACTATAATTATATTAAGGATTAGTTATTTTACATATCAATTTAATATTTAGAATGATTTAGTTTGGAAACAATGAATTCAATTCAACTTAAGTCTAAACAGTTAAATGTACATTTTAGGAACATCAAGAATATATGGCAGTGAAATGCATAGGTTCAATGTATTTATCAATAAAAAATATATCAACTTTGGCAAACTTATCTCTTTTGTTACTTCATTTTTAAATTTTTACATTTAAGATCATAAATGATGATGTTAATCTTAACTTTTCATTTTAGTGATGGATTTTCTTTCTTTAGCTTGAAACTTGTAGTTTGTGAAGATGATTTTGAATTTTTATCATTCTCCGTCTTCCATGTGCTCATTTCAAGCTTTTCCTGCATACACTTAAGAAATTCTTATGCTTTTTCTTTCATTAGCAAAATCAAATAGATGTGAGCTTTATGCAGTAGTTTAATTAGTGCAATTCCTTTCTATCATGAAATAGTATGCGGTTAAGAATCTAGACTACTCAACAAAATAAAATGCACTTCATTATTTTGAATAGATCATTCATTACGTAAATGGTTTGCTTCTTTTATGAGTGTTTTCCTTTTTCTTAGGTGTCTCTAACATTATGTTTGAATTTGTGTTTTAGTTTTGTAACATGAATTTATTTGATTTAGATTCTTCTAATCTACACTAAACCTAAAGGTTCTATTCATGTTCTTGTGAAGCTATATTAGATACAAATGAAATCATATCAGAAATAAATGAGTAAATGGATTATGGACATTAAAAGAATATAGAAGAGTTTAGGTTTGAGTTGCCATACCTACGCCTACCTTTCCTTTGTCTTTGACTTCTTTAAACATCTTCTTCATCTAGTATCAGGAAGCCATTTTTCATTTGATAGAGCTTGATAGATTTTCCTTTCTTCCTCTTCTTCTTTTGGTTGCTTCCTCTCAAACCATGAGGTTGCTCCTCCTTTTCTTCTACTTAGTTTCCTGCACTCAAATCAATCTCAATAGCAACATTAGTTTCATTGGAGTGCAAATCAGATTGCCACTCATAATTTGTCTACAAACTGTCCAACATTTCTCTTAAACTTTTACATATTAACACAAAATTGCAAATGATGGGGCTGAGAGCATAAAATAGGGCATTCATAGCTTTGAAATTTACTTGACTTACTCTCTCTTCATCCTCATTTAGCCCAATGAAAATGATTTTCCATAGCTAAAGGTTATTGTCCATAAGATGAATTTTCAATCTCCTCTTCCATTGGGCATAATCAAACCCATTATAGAGGATGATAGTATTAGGTTAGTCATGTGGATCTCTATAATTTGTTATGTAGCATGCTTTGATACCAATTATTGGGTCCCATAAGGTGGCTTGACCAAAGAGGGAAGGGTTGAATTAGGTTTATGAAAATTAATCCCCTAACCCCTATAATATTACTCACCCTCTTTTCATGCTTGTGGATTGTGTAATGTAAGCTAACTAGTAAAGCATTAGAGTGCTTGACAGAGTAAACAGGCATATATATAAATAACATGAATTTTATAGTGGTTCAAGAACTCCGTCCCTATGTAGCACACTCTCCTTGTGCCTTGAGTTCCACTATATCCCATATAATAAAAATACAAAGTGCTCCTAGCACTTTTCTAGATTCTAGCTTTAGGGGCCATAAATAAGTGTTCTCAACACTCTTTTGGATTCCAGCTTTAGGGGAGTGTAAACTAGTGTTCCCAACACTCTTCTTGATTTTAGCTCCAAGCGGGCATAAACTAGTGTTCCTAACACTCTTTTGGATTTCAACTCCAAAGGACATAAACTAATGGCTCTTGTCTTAAAAGATAGTCACATCTCTTCTTGAGTCTGATCCACACTATTAGCTCAAGGCATTTATAAAGAAATGGATAAAGCAGTTTAAGCACACTTTTACAAATATCTCAATTAAAGCACAGGAGAAGGCTTAAGGATTTTTATGGCTCCTTGTGTTGCAGAAGCTCTTCCCTTAATGTATGAATAAGAAGGCCATGAGGATTTAGAAGGTTGAAGCTCTTGAATGGAGATTTAGAAGTTGAAGATCCTGGCCTTGGATGGAAGGTTTTGTAGAAGATTTAAGCTCCTAAAAAATACTCTTTCACCACCTTTGAATCGTCTCACCTCTTCTCCTTAAATAACTCTCTTGAAAACTTGATTGTTGGAGGAAGATTATCTTCATTGGATGAAGAAACGTAGGTAAATGCGTAGGAATAAACGTAGAAGACTGTTCTGATAATTTTCCATTTGAAAATGTCATCTTCTAATTAATTCCCATCTACTTAGAGTCATTTTGTAGTGCCGACCTTGACATAGACAAAGGTGAATAGCTAGTTCAAGCAACTACCGAATGAGAAGATATTGCAGCTCTGACTTGATTCATAGTTTTGGAAAGAAAATAATAAATTTTGACAAACTTAGCCATTCCACTTTGTCTGATGCTTCATTGCATTTATCTGAAGTTAATATTAGATAAAGTCTCTTTTTAGCTGGATAAAGTTTCCTCATCTCCTACTTTGTCTATAGTTGATTCTATATGAATTTGAGCTTCTTTATTCTCAAACAAATGTGTTTCTCTCTTTGAACTTCTTCTTCCATCTGATGCCTTTTCATTATTTCTTAGGATAGTATGAGATTTTGAATAGAGTATTCAAATTGACATTTTGTGCATATTTTGAAATCTCTGTAACTCAAACTTTCTAAAATGTTGTAGATGGAAATTTTAATAGGCTCTTAACGTTTGATTCTTGTTTAGCACTTAGAACCTTCAAACATTTCATTCTCCTTCAACGGATTGTCTATTTTTATAATCTAGAAAGGTTATGGATTGCTTTGAAGAATATTATTGTAAGATACAATGCTGTGGAGTCTTGAATTTTTGATATTTGAAAACAATAAATTTTCACTGTAATAAGTTACTATAGCACACTACTATAGCAGTGTTACTATACTAGATCACTATAGCCCCACTTTGTTTGTTAATTTGTTTGAAGTAAGTATTAGACAAATCTGCATTCTTAAAAGTTTGCCCACAATATTGGAGCAGCATTTCTGTAGCACGTTACTGTAACAATCCATCTGTTAATGTATCTTCAGCTTTGTCTGTAGGTACTGTAGTTATTTACGATAGCTTTTTACTATAGCAGTTACTTTGTCTTTTACTTCATTTTTGACAAAACTTCGTCTCCCACTTTGTCTGACACTATAGCAATATCGTAGCATTTAGCTGTAGCAGCTACTTCACCTCCAGCTTTATTAATTTGTCTGATACTATAGCAGTACTATAGCGGTCACTTCGTCTCCCGCTTTGTCAGCCACTTTGTCTAATACTATAGTAGCACTATAGCATTTTATTGTTGCCAAATTAGTATAGTAGTGAACCTACACTTGAAAATTTTTGAACTATTGCCACATTATTAGCTTGACATTTTTCGTTATATTTTCCATTGTAAATCACGATATAATTATTCATATTAAATTTGCATAAGTTGTAAAGAATGGATATGTAGTTTAAATTATGATTTTGTATCTATAAGCTCATTTAAGCACTCATTCTTTTTTATTCAAGAAGATATCTCTTTAAGGCAGTTTTAACATATGATCCAAGGCATGATAAAAGAGGTTGAAAATAACGTGGATCAATATGATTTCCTTTCTAGACTTATATCAAGATGTATATACTTTCACAAATGATATTCCAATAGAGCACACATATTTCAAGCATATATTTCTATATTTCAAGCTTCCTATGTCAAAAGCATCATTAGCATAAATTAGGTCTTAAGACAAGTTTTGTTTTCATCAAGATCATACAATAATCCCAACATACTTCCTCTTCCTCAAAGATTTCAAAAGACGATTATTGATGACCTATTTACCAAATTTTTGAAACGTTTTAAGAAAATTTACATTAACATTCCTTTTATAGAGGCTTTGGAGCAAATGCCAAATTATGCAAAGTTCATGAGGGAAGTCATGATCAAGAAAAGGAAGCTTGAATATATTACAATAAAATTGACAAATGAGTGTAGTGCCATTTTACATAGAAAGCTGCCACAGAAGTTGAAGGATCTAGGGAGTTTTACTATTCCTTATTATATTGGCAATTCATCTTTTAAAGCATTATGTGATCTTGGTGCATCTATTAACTTAATGCCTTTGTCAATGTTTCAGAAACTTGGTTTGGGAAAGGTGAATCTAACTACCATTACACTATAATTGGAAGATAGATCCTTGACTTATCCTTGGGGAATCATAGAAGATGTTTTGGTAAAGGTAGATAAATTCATCTTTCCAATAGATTTTGTTATCATAGACAAGGAAAAAGATCATGAAGTGCCATTGATTTTTGGAAGACCATTCTTAGCAATTGAAAGAGCTTTGATTGATGTGTAGCATGATGAGTTAATCTTGAGGGTTAATGATGATGAGGTAAGGTTTAACATTTACTATGCTTTAGATTGTCCAATTGAGAAGAATACTAGCAAAAGGATTCAGGTTTTGGATAATGATTATGTATCTTTTGTTTTTATTGATGAAAGCATTCAAGATCTAAAGAAAATTATATTGCATGTTTTGTTAGTCAGCATATGTCAGGTTCTGAGGATGTTGGGGAACTGGTCTTGACTTTGTAAACACCATCAGAAGGAAAACTCAGTAATAAGGTGGAAGCGCTTGAAGAAGAATCATTGGTAGAGAAAATAAAAGATGCATTGAAATTGAAGTAATTGGACAATCATCTAAGGTATTTAGTTTTGGACAATGACTCACTCTTTTTAGTGATTATTTCTTCATCTTTTATAGGTGGAGAGGAAGAAAAACTACTACATATCCATGATAAAAAGTGAAGTTCAATATTTACAAGTAGTTGAACCTATCCAAAGAGAGCAATGATTGCTTTAAAATCTATGTATTGGATGGAAACATTGAAGAGTTGTCAGAAAAGTCCATGGAAGCATTAGAGAGTGCACTAGAAAAATTCTACAAACCAATACCCAAATTTAAAGAATAGCATCGTAAAGCCAAATTTCCTTTCAAAGATGGAAAATAATAGCCAGGTTGAGACTATAAATAAAGTGCTTCTTGGGAGGTAACCCAATAATTCAAAATTTTCTTTTTTTATTTATTTTAATTAGTTTAGTTTAGTTTTGCAATGTAGTTTTTAGTAGGTATTCTCAATTTCAGGTGATCACTTCAAAAAGTTGTGCACACCCCCTAAAGCAACCATCATACCCATCAAAGGAGTGCATTCCCCCACAAGAAATTTCTTTCCCCCTTATGCATTATTTTTAACATTAAGGATAATTTTTTATTTAAGTTTGAGGGTATTTGTGGATTTTCATTTAGAATCTGGGTTTTTTTTTCAAATTTAGGTATTATTCGATGAGCTTCACTTTTTGATCACTTAGTCAAGAAATTCAAAGAGAAATTGTGCAAAATTAGTGAATTTGAATGAGTTGGATTAATTCTCTCTTGATGATCATTAACCTATGCTAAGTTTTTGATTGCCATTACACATGGTTTAAAAGGAAGGATAGGCTCTACCTCGTGATCTAACGATTCTTCTATTAAGTCTTTCTTTTTATGAATGTTGAAATTTTTATTGAGCATATTATGTTATGATCATTTGAAGTTTATCTAGATTAATTGATATTGTTATGAATTTGGTGATACATATTGATTGACACGATCATGCTAGAACTTGTTTGATTATCCATCATGGCGAACTTAGAGATTACATGTTTACATAAAAATGATTTTGGTATTCTTTGATCAGTTTGAGCCTTTCAAGCTATCCTAGTATAGTCATGTGAAAAGTGTCCCTATTGAGCCTTAATGAAAAAATGGTTTATGCAAAGCATGTGAAAGACCACCATTCAACATTTCTTTTTTTAGACTCATTAGTCAAAGCCTTTTAGCCTAAAAAACCATGCTTGACCTATTAAGAGATATATTCTATATACATTGTTATCAAAGAGGTATGGGTGAAGTAAAAGAAAATAAGTTTGGGTGTAAAGAAAATAAAAATGCCAAAAGGAAAAGAAAATGAAAAAAAAGAAAATAATCAATAAGGATTCATCCTTCAATTGGGGGGATCACATCCCAAAGAACTCGAAATAAAATAAGTTTGGGGTGTGGTAGTAATACAACCCATAAAAATAAAGAGAAAAGCAAATAAAAAGTAAAGAGATTGAACATTCATTTACAAATTCATTTATGACCTCTTACTTTGTGAATCCATATTCCTTTTCTTTTGTTACCCAAACCCAAGGCACCATTACAAGCTCAACAAAGACCTATTGATCGAAGTGGATAGAGTTTTCTCCATTAGTGGAGAGAGATTATGAAAAATAAGCCTATGGGATGTTTTATGGAGATTATTAGAATCACTTAATCGCATATTATTGATTGAAAAGCATGCATGTAGCATGAGATTGATAAAGCATACACACGCACACAATTTCACTTCATGAAAAGATTAATGATGGATGCGTTTCATGATATTACTAGGCAAGTGTTTTGAATAATTTCTACTTTATGTGTATATGTGTAATTTGTCTAGCATGTTTTTGATTGTTTATAAGACATTATCCTAACTGATTCATAAATTGTGATTGTTATTTTCTCGAGGATGATCAAAAGCTAAGTTTAGGGGTATATTATAAGTTAATTTTATTCACTTAGATTAAGTATTGTCTGAGCTTATTGTTCAATAATTCTTGAAAATTCTATGTGAAATTTATTTTGGTTTTTATGTGTTTATATGACATTAGAAAGTCAAGCTACGACTTCAGTTCAAGATGTTCAAGTGCGGTGGGTAGCAATTTTTGACTCCACGACACCATTGCATTGTGGAAGACCTACTTATTTTTAGCAATTTTGAATATTTAGTACAAGGAACAATTGGAAACACATAGGGACATGTAAAATAACCCAAATTGGTGTTATTTAAAGGGGAAAAAACAAAAGAAGGAGGAGTTATTGCATGGAGGACTTCAAGATCAAGGGTTTTTGGGCCCAAGCTAGAAGGAGATCAATTGCAACATAGAGGTTTATCTTTCTTCTTGTTTTTCCTTTAATTTTGTTATGATGTTTAGAATACTTGTAGTTGTTTTTATTATAATTATGCATAACTAAACTCCTCTTTATAGAGGAGAGATGGATCTTATGTAGATATCATGGGATGATTGATTAGTTATATTATTAAAAATTTTCATTGGTTTATTTATGATGTCTTATTCTTAATGCTTTCAATTTATTGGCCATCTATTGAATGATTTTATATTTGGAATTTGACACTTAGGAGAGGTAATTCTTAATAGGATTTAGGCATTATAACATGAAATTCTAGACAAAAAGAGCCGTAATTCTTAATAGGATTTAGGCATTATAACATGAAATTCTAGATGACTCAAGAGAGCTTCTAGGTTTTAAGAAATTATTTAAAGAGAATCATAGATCTTAATGTGTTCTTAATCTTTCAATTCTTATAGGGATATCAAAATTGGAATATTGGGAATAGATACTTGATTTGGCACTTGGGAGAGGGAGTCGACTGTGCTAGGATTCTTGATTTATAAACTAAGAGAACGATAAACATATAATGAGTTGATTATGCCATGATTGAAACATAAATTAAATCAATTCTCTAAATCTTCTCTATCTTGATTTCTTCCTGCTAAAGTTTGTTTACTACTACTTCTTATTCAATTTCATATTTTTTGATTTTCCAAATAAAGTTAAGATTATTTACAATAATAGCTAGTGATTAATTAGAATTTGCAGTCCCTATGGAGGCGATAACTTTTTCAAGATTATACTATAAAACTTGACACCATATGCTTATAGTTGAATTGTAGTGAACAAGTTTTTGGCATCATTGCTAATGATCGAACTTAGGTCACCTACGTGACAGGTGGGAATACTCACCACTATACAATGACTACAAGTGTATGGTGACAAGTTTTATAGTGTAGTGATGAGAAGGTTGTCGTATCCATAGGGACAATAGATTTTAATTACTCACTAGCTATCACTGTAAAGAACTCTAACTTTATTTGGAAAATTAATAGGTAATGATGATGATCAAGCCATAATTTTTTATGGGTTATGACTATAGTATTTGAAATTTTATCAAGCTATAAATTTTTATTGGTTTATGGTGATTGATGTAGACCACCATGTGTATATTAAATGGTCTAGTGAGAAGTTTATAATTCTATCTCTATATATGGATGATATCCTTCTTCTAGGAAATGACATAGGATTTATTATCACCATCAAAGAATGCCTATCCTCAAATTTTGAAATGAAGGACATGGGTGAAGTAGCTTCATATTTAGAGTTAAAATTAATAGTGATCATTCAAAGAAATTACTGTCTTTCTCAAGAAGTGTATATCAATAAAATCTATGAATGATTCAATATGCAAAGTTGCAAGCCCATAGACAATCCTATAGCAAAAGGTGAAGGTTTGAGTCTTGAGATGTGTCCTTAGACACCCATAGAAAGAGATGAAATGAGAAATGTCCCCTAAGTCAGTATCATTGGGAGCTTCATGTATGTTATAATGTGTACTTGCCCTGATATTTGTTATGTCATGCGTTTACCTAGCCGACATTAGTCAAATCCTAGATAGGCTCATTGGAAGGCTATTAAGAGGGCTTTTAGATATCTTAGAGGCACTGCAAATTATTCCATATGCTACTAGGGACATGATTTGCACCTAGAAGGTTCATTCAGATGTTGACTAGGGAGGAAATCTTGATGAGCATAAATCAAAATCAAGTTATGTATACTTGTTAAACAATGGTGTCATGTCATAGAGCAATAAGAAGTAAACCTATGTAGCACTATCTATAATGGAAGTTGAATTTGTGGCATGTTTAGTTGTAGTGCAAGAAGCAATTTGGCTTAGAAGGTTTTGGAGATACATCAAAGCTTGTATATATAAATTGTGATAGTCAAGTGGCTATTGCATATATGAAAGATCTGAAACATCATTGCAAAACAAAGTACATTAACATCAATTATCATTTTGTCAGAGATATTATGGTAAAAATGGAAGTGATTCCAAATTACATATCTATAGATTATATGGTTGCAGATCTATTCACAAAATCAATTACTGGAGATGTAATTTTATTATATGTTAAATCTTTAGGCTTATATAGATTATAATACATCATTTATTAATGAATATTTGTTATTCATCTTTCTATATGAGCACACTAGCATGATAAACATATATATAATAAAAGTATGTCAAATGGGTTGAGATCGGTCCTTTCATATAGAGAATTGCCTCTAGCATTTAGGGAAAATGTTGTATGTGAACAACGAATATTTTGTTTGAACATAAAGGTGAAAAATACATGTTGCCTTTATATGAGATCAAGATGAGGCCACAATGGAGACCTATAATTGCCAAAATGGGATTTCCCGCATTCCATTCATCCTATGAAATGCCAGATGTGAGATCTCAATGGTGCCTAAAGGGCAAGAACTTGGAGAATTCAGGTTAGGCACTTGGTAGCGACTGAACTGAGTTCAAAATAGTATCAAAGAGTCTAGACCTACCCTCCATTTAATGGAGTTAATCTATCATAGTATGTGTTTCTTTTTGCATGTGCTAAGCGACCAATAAAGTAAGTGAGTTGATTATTAAAATCCTTGTCACCTCAGTTCTTAAGGTAGAATGAGCATCATATCATGCCTATGTGACTTTCAACTATATCTTGAGATTATGCTTTAATTCTTGCTACCATAGCATGTTCCTATAGTCATGAATGACTAAACTCTATGGAGCTTGTCAAAGAAAGTAGCTCACATATGGTTGATAGGTGTATGTGGGAAAGGATGACCTTTTGTGTTACATCTATTACATGTATTCACAGGTTCTTCACATTGTTTGACTTCTATTTCTTATTTCAATGATGAATGGACTTGGACAACTTGACTTAATGTATTGGGAATGTGAAATGAAATGTTGTCAAACACTTGCAGGATTTGATGTGGATTGATTAAATCCATTACAAATTACTAGGTATTTATTTAGGCAAAAGTCAGGAAAAGAATGGAATGTCATTTGAATTCCAAAGTGGAAATTCAAAGTGTAGTTGATGGTTTTAATTATAAAGGATGGTTAATTGCTTTAATGGAATGTTGAATGATGTGAATGAATGATTGAATAGTGTAGGTTTTTGAATGAATTATTTATTTTGAGGAATTGTTATAAATAGGTTGAAGAATGGAATGTTCAAAAAGGATGTATTTCAAGCTAAGGTAAAACATAGACTAATAGGGAAATCTATCAACGCTTTATGTTGAATGTAATTACAAATCTTGATGGTTTTAAAACTAGTGATGTTGAACCTCAACTAATTGTAAGTTAGGGACAAATTCAACAAAGTTAAACCTTGACGGATTTAAATCTAGTGAAGTTGAACTTCGATTGGTTACCAATCAAGGAAAAATCCCATGAAGTTGAAGCCTGACAAATTTCTTATGAGGGAATAATGTTAATGGTTTCATCCATTTTAGATAATTATGCAATTCTAGTCTTTATGCCTTTTTGACTTGTTCTTTAACTTCTTTTGAGAGAAACTCTCCCAGCAATTACAACGCTATAAAAATGGGATATTAGGTGATGAATTAGAGACCTTTGTTAGTGAACAAGTGAGAATCAAAAGCATGGGATATTAGGTGATGAAATGAGAGACCTTTCTTAGTGATCATGTGAGAATCAAAAGCCTTAAATCTATAGCAAATTGGATTATTGATAAACACTATTTTGTAAGTGATCATGAATGAATCAGAGGCTGTGAAGTTCATTGAAGCTAAGAAGTTACCTGGGTGTCAAATTGGTTGTAAGTTAAGATTTATTTATTCCTTCTTTGTTTTGATTATACTTTAGTTTGGGTTGTAATTAAGACATAGTTTAAATCATTATAGTTTATTTAAGTGATTCAACTATATAACCACCTAGAGTTGTAAATCCAGAGAATAGAGAATTTGTACCACTTGTAACTTTGGGATTAAGTTGACTAGTTGAAACCAAGCCTGGGAATTTGACTTGGAGTGGAGAAGGTAGGGATTGACGAATCACTATAATTTCTATGTACTTGGTTTTATCTAAGTGGTTGATATTGTGATGCATTTGACACACTTTTTTTAACTCCATTTGCTTATGCCATAAATGGGACAAATGATTAGTATCAAAGTTGTCTTTGTATTGCTCAAAGTGATCTACTATGGCTTCTACAAGCAGCAACAAAAGTGGAATTAGCAACAATATCGAAAATGTTAATGGCAACAATGGATATCTATTTTTATCCACTATTTTTCTAGAAGGATTATCTACAAATAGCCCCCATATCTCACTAGAGATAATTATCCTATAAGGAAATTTAGAATGCAAAGCTTCTTAATGGGTTACAGCATGTCAGTTTGGAGCATAATTGAAGATGATTTTATAACTCCTGAAGGAAGGACAATTACATGGACAACAGAACAGAAAGAGAAAAGTTCTGCAAATAAACATGGTAAAAATCTACTATATTATTCCATTTCGTAAGTTAAATTTTAATGGACATCAAATTGTAAGTCTACTAAAGACATGTGGGAAAAACTTCAAGTTACCCATCAGGGCACGTCTTAAGTGAAAGAGACAAAATTGAATTTATTAATGTGTGATTATAACGTATTTACTTTGCTTTCTAATGAATCTATCACTGAGATGGATCACAAGTTTACTAAGATTGTCAATGCACTAAAAGGTCTTGGAAAAGAGATTACAAAGAAGGAAGAATTCAAGAAGATACTCAAATCCTTACTAAGGTATGGATAGCAAAAGTGACAGCAATTGAGGAAGCTAGGGACATCTCAAAGCTGAAGATTGATGACTTGATTAGCTCATTATCGTCACATGAACATTTCATCAAGAAAAATGAAACAGAATCTAAAGGTAAGAGATTTGATGGTTTAAAAGCTAGATCTAACCAATCTAATGTTGATGTAAGGTGAGAAGGATGAGGAGATTACTATGCTTACTTGCCAATTCAAAAAGCTCCTTCAGACAAATAATATGATGAAAAATTGATTTGCAGTGTCCTGGAGATTGCAAAACAAAAAAAGAGATAGAAAACCGACATCATTTAAAAAAGAAGAAGAGGAACCCACATGTCACAACTATGATGTTAGTGCACATTTGAGGAAAGTTTGCCATCCATCAAAATGGATAGGAAAAAAAACCAGAAACCTTTGAGTTTTTGTATTTGGTGTGACAATGACTCATCCATCCATTAGATTTTGAATCAGATAAGGAGGAATGCCTTGTTAGTTTAATAGCACATGTTAATGCAGGAGGAAGTAATGCTTCATAAGACATATCCAATGATGATTTTTTGTTTGAATTGCAACAAGAACACACTACACTTCTTGATGAATAAAAATGGTGATTGAAAAATATGCAAAAGTGAAAAAAGAATTTCAAATTAAAAAAGAAGCAATCTTGAAAATACAACTAGAGTTTAAAGTTCTTTTTGATGAGTATTCTCATTTGAAACCTAAATATGACCTTCTAAAAAATCAAGTAAATCAATTGAATGATGAAAATTTGAAATTGAATAAAGATTATATTTCTTTGAGAGATGAAAATAATCAATTGCAGTTTGAGCTTTCAACTTATCAAAACCATTTTGTTAGTAAGAATTTTTGAAGGAAAACTTGCAGCTTTCAAAGAGGGCATTATCATTTTTGCAATAAATAAGGACATTTCACTTATAATTACAATATAAAAAGATTACAAAATAATGGGGTAAAATTGATTTGGATCCTAAAAAAATTGTTATCATACTTGACAAACATAGACCCAAGATGTGGGTACTAAAGACTTAAGTGTTTTTCTTTTCAGGTGTACTTGGAATTTACAATCTTCTAAAACTTCTATGCTCAATCTAAAATCAAATTTCTAACTTTCGTAATAGAAGCATCAAACCACAACTTGGAAAACAAAAATTTTGTAGATAAAACAAAACAACAACTAAGTTAAATACAAAGAAAACAAAGAAAGTTCAGAAAGTTTGTTTCTCATGAATTCAACTTTCTTCTTTGAAGTGAACCGTGGACAAGAGTTGATCAAACTATTGATGGCTGCAAGATAGAATTGTTTGAAATCAAGTAAGCATAATAAAAATATAAACAAGAAAAGAAAATAAAGCAAACTAAGCTAGACTAAAAATCCTTAAAGAGATGGGATGAAGAAGTAGTTCTGATTTATAGTTTTTAGCTTGACTATCTCTTTCTTTAAGCTGGTTCTTTCAGGTCCAATGTGAACTTCTGGTTGTCAAATGTTCCTTCAAAGTATGGCTTCAGACACTAACCATTCACTTTAAATGTTCCCTTGGTGTCATGAGCAACTTCAATTGTCCCACATGGCAATATCCTTATGACAGTGAAAGAACCTGACCATCAGGACCATAGCTTATCAAGAAACAGTTTGAGGTGAGAGTTCTAAAGTAACACTTTTTGACTAATTTCAAACTCTTTTCTTAGAATGTGCTTGTCATGCCATCTCTTTGTACACTCTTTGTATATTTTAGCACTCATAAGCCTCATTGCTAAGTTCATTCAGCTCATTCAATTGTAGCAATCTTTCTTCTCAAACAAGTTGCTTTTCAAAATTCAAAAATTTTAGTGCCCAATATGTTCTATCTTCTAATTCCATAGGTAAATGACAAGCCTTTTCAAATACTAGCATAAAAAAATACATCCCAATGGGTGTTTTGAAAGCAGTCCTATAGTTTTATGGACCAATCATTCCTAGAGGCATTCATAGTTTTTTCCAAAATTCTTTTGATTTCCCTATTTGAAATTTCTACCTGTCCACTAGCTTGAGGATGATAAGGGGTTACAATCTTATGTGTAACTACATATTTTTGGAGAAGTGCATCAAACTGTTTATTTCAAAAATATATTCCCCCATAAGTGATGATTGCTCCAGTAGTGCCAAATCTGGTAAAAATATTTTTCTTCAAAAATTTGATCACTACCCAAGCATCGTTTGTTGGCATTGCTGCCGCTTCCACCCATTTAAGCACATACTCTATAGCTACTAGAATATCCTTATGGCCAAAAGAAGAGGGAAATAGTCCCATGAAATAAATACCTCAAACATCACATAATTCACAAATAAGAATGTTGTTCAAAGGCATCTCATTTCTCCTAAAGATATTTCCCATTCTCTAACATCTATCAAATGAAAGTACATGGGTGTGTGCATCTTTGAAAACTATTGGCTAATAAAAACCAAATTTCAAAACCTTAGTTATAGTTTTTGTAAAACTAAAATGCCCACCTGCTCTCTATCATGATAATGTTGTAGAATATTTACCATCTCCTCCTCCGATACACACCACCTTATCACCTGGTCAGCACAAACTTTAAATAGAAAAGGTTCTTTCCAAAGATAATATTTAACATTAGAAAAGAATTTTTTTCTCCCATTGTGGTGTCGTGTAAAGGGGTAGAACATCACTTGCCAAATAATTCACAAAATTAGCAAACCAAGGTATTTGTTTGGAGTTGACAAGAAATATATACTCATCAAGGGATTCTTTGAGAATTGGATTCTCCTCACCTTTTGTAGTTAGAATTCTAGACAAATGATCTGCAACTAGATTCTCAGTTCCCTTCTTATCCTTGATCTCCAAATCAAATTCTTGATCTCCAAATCAAATTCCTACAATAAGAGAATCCACTTAATCAATCTAGCCTTTACTTCTTTCTTTGTAAGCAAATATTTTAGAGCTGAATGGTTAGAATAAACAATTACTCTTGAACCAATAAACTAAGAATAAAATTTATCAAAATAAAAACTACTACCAGTTCTTTTTCTATTGTTGAGTAATTCAATTGAGCTACTGATAAGGTCCTACTAGCATTGTAAATGGTTTAAAAATTTCTCCCTTTTTGTTGTCCCAAGACAGCTCCTATAGCAATATCACTTACATCACACATTAGCTCCAAAGGTAGATCCCACTCTAGTGATACCATAATTGGTGCTGAAACCAATTTCTCCTCCAAAGTATTAAAGGCCTACAAGTAATCAATTGAAAAGTGAAATGGTACATCCTTAACTAAGAGGTTAGAGAGGGGTTTAGCAAATTTTGAAAAGTCCTAGTTAAACCATCTATAAAATCTTTAATGCTGTAGAAATCCTTTGACAAGTTTAACAGATGTGGGTGGAGGCAATTTTTCAATGACCTCCACTTTGGCATGATCAACTTCTATTTCTTTTTTCTGAAATCTTGCCTCCAAGCACTATCCCCGCCTACACCATAAAATGACACTTCTCCCAATTCAAAATAAGGTTAGTCTCCTCACATCTTTGCAACACCAAAGCCAAATTATACATACATGAATCAAATGATGAGCCAAAATTAGAAAAATCATCGATGAAAATCTCAATGTATTCCTCAACCATATCAAAAAAATGGCCATCATGTGTCTCTGAAAGGTGGCTGGTGCATTGCAAAGACCAAAGGGCATTCTCCTAAAAGCAAAAGTACCATAGGGACAAGTGAAGGTGGTTTTCTCTTGATCTTTTAGTGCAATGGGAATTTAATTATATCCTGAATAAACATCTAAAAAGCAATATAATTCATGTCCTGCAAGTCTTTCCAACATTGGATCAATAAATGGTAATGGGAAGTGATCTTTTCTAGTGGCATCATTCAATTTTCTATAATCAATACACACATGCTATCCAATAACTATTCTAGTCGGAATCAATTCATTGTTGTCATTTTTCTGAATAGTCATACCTCCTTTCTTTGGTACAGCTTGCACAAGGCTCACCCATGGACTGTCAGAAATAAGATAGATAATTCCTGCATCAAATAGCTTGATCACTTTTGCTTTCACCACTTCTTGCATCTTTGGGTTCAAATGCCTTTGTTGTTGAATGGAGAAGATGATTTTCAGTTTCTTAATAAGCTTTGGTCGAGCTATTGCTATAATGGTTGACTCTTTCATCAATATAGAAAGGGTGATATTAATGTTGAATGAAGACCAATGATTCAGCTTGATCATTGCTTGTCTTTTAGTTATGATAGACAAAGTATTTGTCCAGCTATTAATAAGACAAAGTTCCTTTGTTTTTTGGTTTATCTTTTATAAGTAGCAGATGAATCGTAGAGATGTTGTTTCATTAGATCATCTAATGGGTTGTCTATTGTAAGTGATAGAGAGATGTAAACAAATTATCCTTTCCAGTGCTTTGTTTTGTGGATTGTCTATTGAACTATAGAAGCATGGATGACTTGTTTGTTCAGGACTTTGTCTGTTGAGCTATCTGTTATAAGTGGCAGATGGATTGTTGGAGCACAGATGGATTTTATTTATTGATTTGTCTGATGGGTTATCTATTATAAGTGACAAACTAAGCATTGAGGCACAGAAGAATTTTTTTCATGGCTTCAGCTATTGGGTTGCCTGTTGTAGATAATAGATAAGCTTAGTTGAATAGACAAATGTCATTGCTTCGCCAGATGAACTTTTTGCTCTACCATATGACCTTCATTTCTCCACTTTGTCGGTTCACAGCAGACGATCATTAGCTCACTTATGATAGAAGAAGTTTGTATTCTGCCATACAACCTTTGCTTCTTTGCTTTGTCAATTTATAATAGACAATCATTAGCTCACTTATGATAGACAAAGTCTTTCCTCTTCCATATGACCTTTCAATGCTCTTGCTAAAGGATCTTCACTTCTTTGTCTTTGTCTGTTGCCAACAAATGACCATTAGCTCAACTATGGCTTGCTTGTGATAAACAAAGTCTGTTGTATGCACACTACTTTGCATTCATCAGATATAATCTTCCACTTTGATAGGAAAACAAAAATAGTTGAATCCTTTTCAATTGTACTTTATCTTTAATGACATTTCATACCCGCCCAAGTCTTAACTCCTTGGAATATGTTTTCTGTGCTCATTTGTCGTAAGACCTGCAACTTGATTCTGCATACTAAAATCTTGGCAATAACCATTACTAAATCTTTAATCAATTTTTGTTTGTCATCAAAACTATGCATTTATACCAACATTTTCTCCTTTTTTGATGATGACAAAACTGGATTAAAAATTATCTCATAAAAGATAATCTCCCCCTGAATGTATGCAGTCTAAAAATGTTACAAAGTTTAATCACTCCTCAAGTTGCCATCTTCTGATATTTTCATTATCTTGTTTAATATATATTCTCCCCTTAATTATTTAAAATACATTCTCCCCCTGATTATTTAAAGATTATGCATGGTTACATTTCTTTTTTGAGATAATTTTCATAGTCTTTCTCCCCCTTTTTGTCATAAGCAAAAAGAAACATCCACTCCCAGTAAATATAGGCCAAACATGAAGAGATAGATAAACAAAGATGGTATTTCATTTCATTTCAGTACAAGCAAAAATACAAAGCAGGTTAGCCTAGATACAAACATTCTAAGTTTAGGGAGATGGAGCAAGAGATTGTTGTGGACCCTGAGGAAGGGGTGTCCACATAGTGGGAGGATATGCATCCAAAACTTGGAGAGGTTTCTTCAAGTGTGAGAAACCAAAGTTTTGGATGGTGGATGGGAAGATGAGGGGTTGGAGATTGATATAATATACTTGGTGGTTTCATTTCCCTCCTATTCAAATGCCCAAGATGATGGTAATATGTGAATTAGGGCTATCCGACAGTGATGAGAGTGAAGATGAAAGTTTGCAAAGCCAAAGTTTGAAGAGATATGCTTCTGCAAGATAGGTGTAAATAGAGGCATTATCATCCCTCTAGGGAAGTAACTAAAGAAGCAATGGCTGATTCTTCAGTCCCCACCATGTACTTGTCTTCTTATTCTGATTGCTTCCAAAGTGTTCTTTTTTGAAGAGTTTCATCTATGTGGTGTAGAGAAAGATTGTGATTCATGGGTTAAAATAGATTAAATGTAGGAGCGATATGAGGTAGTTGTTATGATCTTTTTGGAAAAATGGAATGACTCATGCTAAAAATAGAGTCTGATATGATAACAATAGCTGTAATTTAATTCTAGCAAGAAAACAAGGTGTACTCAACCTCAAAAATCAAAATTCAGATGAAGTGATGGTAGAGCACTGTATAGAGGTGACTTACTTCATCTAAGATGAAGTCTAGTTTCATTAGAGCATATTCAAAATTGTAATTTCAAGCACAGTAATATTAAAGATTTCATTCTTAGATTATCACATTAGTCATGCCTAATTCTCCTCTAATGTTGCAGAAGGTGTCTAATGGCAGTGACTTAGTAAAAATATCAGCAAGCTGAGCATTAGTGGGCACATATTCTAGACATATATCATTTTTTCTACATGATCTCTAATGAAGTGATGCCTAATTTCTATATGCTTGGTTCTTGAATGTAAAATAATGTTCTTTGTCAAGCATATAATACTAGTATTATCACATTTAATTGGTATATTTCTATAGCTCAGTCCATAATCGAGAAGTTATTGTTTCATCCATAGTAATTAAGCGCAATAACTTCCAGTTGCTATATATTTAACCTTTGCTATAGAGAGAGCAATACTAGCTTGTTTTCTAGAGAACCATGATACTAGACTATTTCCTAGGAATTGATAGGTTTCACCAGTACTTCTTTTATCAAATATATATCCTCCAAAGTCAGCATCTGAATATCTAATGAGTTCAAAACTAGTTCCCTTGGAATAATAGAGTCCTAGATTTGATGTATCAACCAGATACTTAAAAAATTATTTCGCTGCAGTAAGATGAGATTCTCTAGGATTGGACTCAAATTTAGCACATAAGCATACACTAAAGAGAATATCTCATCTAGATGCAATAAGGTAAAGAAGAGATCCAACATACTTCTATATTATTTTTGATCTACAAGTTTACCTTTTTTGTCTTTGTCTAGCCTTGTTGATGTGCTCATTGGAGAGCTTGCTGGCTTAATTTCTTCCATTTTGAGCTTCTTTATCATTTCTCTAGTATTTTGGATTGGAAAATGTAATTTTCATCACTCTTTGCTTGATTTGTAATCGAAGGAAGTAGTTCAATTCTCCCATCATACTCTTTTCAAATTCAACCTGCATGATCTTTGGAAAATCTTGACAGAGTTTTTCATCAGTAGCTCCAAATATAATGTCATCCACATAAATTTGAACTATCAAGATATCCTTATCAATAGTTTTGATAAACAAGGTAGTATCAACTTTTCCTCTCTTGAATTTATGATCACTTAAGAATTTGCTCAGACTTTCATACCAAGATCTTGGAGCTTATCTCAAACCATATAATGCTTTGGTGAGCTTATAGACATGATCTAGTTGATCATCATTTTTAAAACTAGGGGGTTGCTTTACATACACTTCTTCACTTAAATATTCATTTATAAATGCACTCTTTACATCCATCTAAAATAACTTGAAGTTCTTATGGGATGCAAAAGCAAATAGCATTCTAATGGCTTCTAATCTAGCTACAAGAACATATGATTCTTCTAGGTCAATTCCTTCTTCTTGGGAGTACCCCTTAGTAACTAATCGTGCCTTATTTCTTACAACTAACCTACTCTCATCCAGTTTGTTCTAAATACTCATTTAGTTCCAATTACTTCAACATTCCATTGTTTTGGAACTAATTCTCATACTTTGTTCCTTTCAAATTGGTTAAGCTCCTCTTACATTGTAATAATCCAATTTTCATCATTTAAAGCTTAAACAATGCTAGTTGGTTCAATTGTATAAATGAAAGCATATTGACCACATACATTTTGCATAGATTTTCTTATTTTAACACCATCATAAACATTTCTTATGATTTTTTTTCTAAGATGAGCACTAATAAATCTCAAATCAGTAGGAGATTGATAGGGAACATTACCTACCATTACCACCTCTTCATTTTCTGAACTTTGTATGTGTTCATAGCTTGTGCCATCCTCTTGATCCATTAATTTGAATTTCTTCATATTTGTTACAGCTTCATCTGCCTTACTATCACACTCCTTTCTCGGGGTTACATTTGTTTCATCAAATTTAACATGTATAGACTCTTCTACAACTTGTGTTTTTTTTAATGTAAACTATAAATGCTCTACTGTTACAAGAGTAACCAAGAAAGATAACTTCATCACTTTTTGGATCAAACTTTCCAAGGTTATCTTTTCTATTGTTTAGTACATAGTATGAGCATCGAAAGGAATGAAAATATGAAATGTTTGGTTTCCTTCCTTTCCAAAGCTCATATAGGTTTTTCTTTAAGATTATTCTTATGGTAATCCTATCCAACACATGGCAAGCTGTATTAAGTGTTTCTCCCTAGAATCTTTTGGACAATTTACTTTCATTCAATATGGTTCTAGCCATTTCCTGAATTGTCTGATTCTTTCTTTTGATGACATCATTTTGTTAAGGAGTTCTAGGGAGTGAGAAACTATGGTGAATTCCTTTCTTATCACAAAAATTAATAAATGTTCAGTTTTCAAATTCACCACCATGATCACTATGGATAAACATAATCGATTTGTTTCTCATTTTGAACTAGCTTTAAAAATATATAAAACATTGAAATTGCTTCTTCTGTGCTAGTGAAGAGAATCACTCATGTAAATCTAGAGCAGTCATACACTATCACCTATACATATCTTTTTCCTCTAAGGGTGACAATGTCTTATGGTTCAAATAGATCCATGTGCAATAATTCTAGAGCTTTGGAGGTAGATACCTCATTTTTAGGATGGAAGGATACTTTGGTCTGTTTAGACAATTGACATGGTTTGCATATTTGATCTTTGTCATAGTTTAATTTTGGTAGACCAATCACGAGATCTTTCTTCCACAAAGATCTGATATTTGACATATTGATATGTCCCATCCATTTATGTTATACCCATGGATCATCTTTGACTGCAATTAAGCATTTTCCAACAATATCATCTAACTGTACTAGATAAATATTTCCATGCTTTTTTTGCTGAATACATTACATGTAGATGGTTCAGATACAACTTTGTACATTTGTCACATAATTGACTAATACTTAGTAAATTATGCTGAGTCCTTCTAGATATAATACATCCTCTATGTATGCATTAAATAAACTATAAATTTTACTTATTCCTTTGATGAGACCTTTATCAATGTTGCTGAATGCAATAGTTTCTCCATTTATCGACTTCGATTCTTTATATTGCTTCTTATTCCCAGTCATATGTCTCGAGCAGCCACTATCCATGAACCATGCATTGCCAGAAGTAGCTTTCAGACTTACTTGCATTCAAAGCAAGTTTTCTTCTTAACTCTTTGGTACCTAAGTATTGGGTCCAATGATGTTGTTAGAATTGTGTGTGGTAGAAGTTGTGCATATTCCCTGTGTTTCCATTTCATCTTTGCACCTTTTGCTTGTATCTTTTTGGCATAGCAATCATATATTTTGTGTCCAATTTTGTTGCAGAAATAGCGAGTATTTGGAACTTTTCTAGGTGCAATGTATTCCTCTAGTTTTCTTACCCCAGGATAATCCATGAACCTTCTAATGTTTGAATGGTTTTCCCTTTCTTTTTTTAGATTCACTCCCTTGGACCATCTAGCAAATTTCTGTGAGTTTTCATTGTCTAACTGTTTACAACTAAGTCCCTTTTTATTGGTTTGACCCATTATTCTCATGAACTTGGTCATAAATTCTCTTGGATTGGAGAATTTATTCAAAATACTATTTAATATCTCTATCTCTTTCTTTAGATTTCCAACCTCCTTTTGTAGAGATAGATTTCTTTCTACTAGTATAGAATTTACTTTGATAGTTGCATCAAAGTGTCTTTTCTTTTGATTAAGTTTTTGGCCAAATGATTCAAACTCAGTGAAGAGAGAGTTGTATGATTGTTGTAACTTATCAAACCTTTTGCATTTGATACAAATGCTATTTGAACTTGAAGAGTCAGAATTGTAAGAGTAGTAGGAGTTTACCTTTGTCTCCAACTTCATTATGCATTGCTCCTTGATGGTGATTTGATCTGTTGATTCATTCTCCATCTGGGCCATGCAACATCTTTTTGCGAGGTGTCCAACTTCATTGTCAGCTTTCTTACTCAAGCTTCTCCCTGATGAGTCTTAATCATTTACATAAATTCCTCTAGCTTGGTTTCTTGAAGACTTCTTGATGGTTCAAGTTATAATACCTCATAAGTGCATGATTGTATAGCAATATAGTGTGCATGAGCAACGGTCAATCTCATAGAGGACGGTCAACTGATTTAATTAAATTGAGCTACTAACTAAAACTAACTTTGAAAATATGAGTTTTGGATTAAACTAATGTGAATAATAAAATAAGAAAATAACCAAAAATCTAGGGCTATAGAATGAAATAGGATAGATTGCAAGTGGCAAAGGTCTAGGGTTCAAATTTCACCACTTAATGACTTCACTTGCTACTTGGATATTGGATTCAAGGCTTATTGAGGTTCATTCTTTCAATGATATGATTATTACCATTTGGTGTGTGGCTTAAATCAAGCACTTTCACTCATTCTAATTACCTATGGTGTGTAGCATAATTGAGGTAAAAACCCATTAAATCAAAAACTATAAACCAAGTAGAATGGTTTTGCATTCTGTGTGAGCCTTAATCTTCCTCTCTTCTCATTCAAGAAAGCTCATGGTTGTGCGTTAGGTGTGCACCTCAACCATGCATAGACAATCAATAGATTTATGAAATTTGTGATCAAGTAATCACACAAATCAAATGATTAAAATAAAACCCATGAATAAAAACACAGACTTACATTAAATATTTAATAATCCAAATAACAAGGTTCATCAAAAAGGACTACATCTTCACCCTAGAAAGAAGGAATTATTTCAAGAAGAAATAAAAGATACTCCCTCCATGTTGATCATCATATTGCAATTAGCCTTCTTGAATCACCTTTGCTCTCCTTGAATCCTCCTTCTTTGCTCCACAAAAACCTAAGAGTAGTCTCGAAGAAACCCTTGAAACTCCACTACAAAAGCTCTCCCAAGAATTCTCCAAAGAGTTGCCTCCAAGAAACCCTAGAACTCCCCTTAAACTTTCCCCAAAAGAATTCTCCAAAAGATCCCATAGAATCTTCAAGGAAAATTGTATAAAAATCATAAAATTGCAAAATCCAAAAATTCTTGACCTGCCACTGGTGTTGTTTGTGCCACATTATTATCCAGTGGTGTGGTGGCTAGGCATAGTTGGGCACTGGCAGCTCCGGTTTGCTGACAACAGTAGATGCTTCAACTATTTTGACCATAACTTCCTCATATGAACTTGGAATCTCATGATTCTTTTTGCATTATTAGATAACTTCGTGATATACAACTTTCATATTGATCACTTGAGTTGAATATAATTGAAAATGTACAAAAAAGAGCCTCAAAGTTGCACCAGTGGTGTCAGCTTGTTGTCTGCCCAGAGAGGTGTTCAATGTTACATCCATAACTTCCTCATACAATCTCAAATTAGATGATTCTTGACTTTTTGGAAAGATAATTCAAGGGTTTCAACTTTGATATTGACCACTTTTCCTAGATCAGTCTACATTAGTACTAGAAATGGTGTCAAAGTGGTAACACTTCACATTAAGCTTCTTTTTGACATGATTTGTTACCTGAAAAACCAAATAACTTCATTAAGTGTAATATTTCATCAAAAATAGTTATGAAGCACAAAAATCATGTCAAATAAAGTTACACAACATTTAAATTTAGGCATTAAAACATGGTATATTATGAGCTCATCAAATACTCCCAAACTTAGCTTTTGCTCATTCTCGAGCAAAATAAAAATCTGAATTCCTTAATTGATTAGGAGAATCTCTCTCAAATAGTTAGTAACATGCCAAACAAATTAGTCATTTATACATAATTCTGAATTCATTCAAGACACTTCCAAAGTAATTTCATGAAACTCATAATTCATCAATCCTTTCACGAAGTAAAAATCGTGTGTGTGCTATGTCAATCTCATGCTCCATGCATACTTGTTAGTTAACTATGTGTAAACTAATGATTCTAATGCCCTTCAAAAAACACATCATAAGCTTGCTTTTCATAATCCCTCTTCACTAATGTAGACAACTATGTTCACTTGAATCAAGAGGTCTTTTTTAAGCTTGTAATGGGGCCTTGGGTTTGGCTCACAAAGAAAAGAAGTAAGCATGCATAAAGTAAGAGATCATAACTGAATTGGACGTGAATGTTCACCCTCTTAACTTTCTATTTGGGATTTTCTCTACTTTATTATTATTATTATGGGTTTTATTATTATCACATCCCCAAACTTATTTGTCAATTTCATTGGGATGTGATTCCCCCAATTGTGGGCTATATACTACCACACCCCTAAACTTATTTTCTTTTGAGTTTATGGAATGTGATCCCCCCATTTAAAACATATTTCCTTAACCTTTTACTTTTGTCCCTTTTTATTTTTTTTTATCATAGTGGTGGTGCTATCGTGGGCACCCAAATTTAGAACCTTGCTCCAATCTAATTTTCTGTAGTAGTGTGAGTAAGGGTC
>JAYJMB010019427.1:0-42612 GCA_036873735.1 Pouteria campechiana
TTTGTGAGGAATCCTTGAATATCAAGACTCAAGGTGATAGTCCCCATAGTCCTTTGACTCTCTTGGTTAAAGCCTTGGATTACTAGAGTGCTGCTTTTGAGAATGGATGGGCACATCCCGATACGCTTTAGTACTTTAAGTGGGAGAATATTCACCACAGATCCTAGATCCAACATAATGCGGTTAATCCTCTCCCTCGATAAATTGCCACTTACAAACAATGGAAGATTATGCTCTGTATTTCCAAGCAATAAGTCATCATCTGTAAAAGTGATGGTTTGGTTACATTCAACTGTATTAGCAACCTCTACCAGGTATCTGTCCTTGACGGACTCATCTAGCAGCGCATTTATGAGCGCTTGTCGAGACTCTTTAGAGAGCTGAAATGCATCGTACATGCTCAGTCTCACCGGGATTCTTCGCAAGTGAGCAACGACATCATAATCTGGCTTATTTTTTAGTTCTAGAGCTTCCCTTTCTTCAACAGGGGGACAAGGAATTCCAAGCACTGGCTCTTCTTGTATTGGCGTCTTTCTTTTGTCCTGAGTTGTGGTCTTTTTGGATTGTAATATGGTCATTGTTTCTGGTGACTCAAATGCTTCTTGTGGAGCATTTTCTTCATTTGGCATGGCGTTGGTCATGTTACAAGATACCTCCATAGGTTCTGATGATTTTTGGATCAGTAGCTTAAGTAGTCTAAGAAATGAAGTAGGTATTTCTTTGGGCAATGGAAAGGCCTTTCCTAATGCGATGATGCATTCCCATATCATGCGTCTTTCTTCTCATAATACGGGGCAATAAAGGCAAATAGTGCACCATCTCAAGGCAAAATCATAGAGATGTTCCCCTTTAAGAGGGTGAATTCCTAGCACTTGTGCTTTAGAGAACTGAAGAGGTGTAGTCATGGAATATGTATACGAATTCTTCAGACAATGCCTCCTAAGACCTAAATGATTCGGCTGGCAATGTTGCGATCCAATGTTGCGATCCACTTCAGGGCATTGCTATTACCAACTAATGAAAATGGGAAGCTCCTAATCATATATGCCTCGTTTGGCGACATCATTCTCATTAGGCCTTGATACTGATCACAATCTTGCAGCTTTCTTTGAATAACTTCATCATAGGCCATCCTAAGTAACGGATTTGTTTAGTTTTTGGAATGACCATTACAATAGGGGTCCTCATGTAGTGCAAATATTCAAGGACCCTCGCAATGTGTGATTCGATGAATACTTGTTCCTTTGGTTGGTCATCCATTGCTCTCATTTTCTTCTTTTTGGCTTGATCGAATGTCTCTATGAAGTTAGACAGCACTCGATGGTGGAAATAGGCCCTTTTTGCCAGTCAAAGATGGATTTCTTCTGCCTCTAGGCGATCAAGCAATTGTGGATCGCTCCAAGCAGTGTCCCTCCATTTCTAAACATAATTAGCCGTGTTCTTATCATAATGTTGATCCCAGTTGACAAGAGATTTCCTGATTCCTTCCTTCCTTTTGGAAAGGAAGCATAGTAGAAACATATCTTGTAAGGGGACCCAATCTTTGGCACCCTAAACTGCCTGAACTAGTTCTTCTTCACTTCTGAGGAGAGTGAGCTTTGAAAATTTTGATGCATCTTTGCGAGGTCTAGATTTTCTCTGCAGCACTTGTTAGCATAGCGGAGGAGGTGTGTGACTGGTGAATCACCAACATTGAATATGGTGAAACCTTGGTGTTGATACTTTCTTTGGCGGTTGCGCCTTCTATGAGAGCATTCTCGCTTCTTATTTGGTTGGCTAGTGGAGGCTTCTCCTTCGCCAATGTGATAACAAGGTGCCATTATTGGACATTCAAATGTATTATCCCCATCAGAGCTTGGGTCATCCCCAGTTTCTAAGTTTTGCAAATTATCCCAAAATGTCGTCCATACTTCGTCTGCAGCTGACGAAAATGACGGTGATGGCTCCCAAGCATAGAGCTTTGGACATCCTTGAACAAGGCAGGCTCTTTCCTTCTTTTTCCCCACCATAATCTTGTAGAAGGGTTTAAGCCTCTCAGGCTGGAGGTAATCCCCAATAATGTACAACTAGAACCATGACGGCCAGCGGTGTATCCTTTTAGGAATGGAAATAAGTCCTTTAGACGCTCTTCCATTTCTTTCTGCTTTGCATGTTTGATCTGACGCTTTCGTCCCTTATGTCTTGCCGATGGGACTTCTAGGATGTCCTTTGGGCAGACAAGATCCCAACCTTCGTCATCAGCCATGACTTTCTTCTGCATCTCTTGGCTAAAAGGCTTTTGAGAATTGATGCTCGGATTCCTGTTCCAGCATTGCTAAATCGAGAATATTTTTTACTAATATGTTGTTGGATGTTGCCTGTGCATCCTTCTTCGGTGTAGTTATTCCATTCTTCATGCAATAGTTAATAATTCTCCTCACTGACTTGCATTTAACCGTCGGATGATTGATACCCCAATGGTAATGATAGTATAGGGGGTAGTTCACCTTATCCACCTCTGCTGGCAATAGGGGTTCCGGTAGCCTTATATTGCCTGATTGAATGAGCCCCAATAGGATTGGTATAACTTCTTCATCAAAGTACTAGTATTTTGGCTCTGGTATCTCCTTTTTCTTTGATTGTCCATCATTACCACTAGTTTTGGTCTTAGTGTTTTTGACAGAGGTGTTCTATTTGCTTCTTTCATATTCTTTCTTTTTGGATCAGAAAGTAATATTTTCTTTTTGCTTATCATCCCAGGCTTTGCCTTTTTCAGAGAGAGAAAGGAGGTGTTCCTTTCAGCTTGCCTCATTGGCCAACTCTCGAAAAGTGGCGATCTGCTCATTTATTAAGATTGCAAGGTCAATCTTAATGCCATTGCGACATAGGTGGACTCTTTGCTCCTCTGCTAAGGTTGCCTCGCATTTGCTAGCTTTTTTCTGCCAGCGAGAGATGAATTCTTCTATTGATTCATCATCCCTTTGCCTCATAAGGGAGAGGTCAGATAATGTCACATCTTTTTTAGTCACAAAGAACCTTGCCAGAAATAGGTTTTGCATGTCATTCTAGGTCTTGACTAACCCTGTTGGAAGCATAAAATACCACTGGAATGTAGGTCCCTTAAGCGATGAACCAAATAATCTCAAGCAGAGATTGTGATAGACAACATAGTTTCCCATCTTGAGATTGAAGTGGGTGAGGTGATGCTGGGGATCATCCATTCCATCAAATGTATGAAAGTCTACCATCTGGAAGCCTGATGGAAAGGGCTCGTTCTTGATCTCCAATGGATATGGCCAATGATAAATGTTTGGCACTTGAGAAGGCAGGTTTATTTGCCATTGGACCATCTAGTCGTTCATCATCTCATTAAAGTGTGCTATGGGATCTGGGTTCATCTGATATGGTTGTGCGTGCGCATTTGCACTGAACAATTGTGGTGGAACATTCGCGCTAAATGGCTGTGCACAAACATTAATATTGGGTGGTCACCGAGGTGAAGCAACTGGAGAGGTAAGAGGTGAGGCATTCGGTCCTAGGGGATCCCCTCTTGGCGGGTTAAAGACGAACGATCTCGGTGGCATAACCATTCCCATGGAGGGAAGGTTAAGAGGATGTGCAGCATTAGATGGTTGGCCAGGATTGGAGGTTGGGCCAGCATTCTGTTGTGCATATGCCTCTCTTAACCGTTAATTTTCAGTCTTAAGCAGCTCCAATCATCGCATTATCTCTTCTATGAAAGTGGGAGTTGTACTTCCCTCAGCCATGTAAGATGTGACTGTCAGGATAAATTGATGTCTGTGCATCAATTGGCGGGGAATTGTAGACACTTTATCTTCTCCTTTAGTATCTTCCGATAGAGAGTGAAAATTGGGGGAGGCACCATGGATCTAGCCATCGATCTCATGATGATCCCTGATAAGGTGGGCTAGGCGATGCTGGCAAAAGTCCCCATCGATACGTGGTGCAAACACTAACAGGCTGCACTTTCCTCTTCTTCTGTCCCTTTTCCTTGGGCTACCAGAATCGGCCCTTCTTTCTCTCTTTTCTGCCTCCGATGCCTTCCTTAGCATCTGTAAGGTGCTTGTTCTATCTCTCTTCTCTGAGAATAGGAGAGGTTGGCTAAAGTAGAGAACATATTCTTTTCCTAGTATTTATCCTGGGATGAAGACGGTCTTCTTGCTATGGCGGTGTGCTTCTTGGATGGCAACTTCCATCCTTCTTTCTTTTCTTGAATGTCAACCTGCTGGTTGACCTCTTCTTGGACTTTCCTTTCTTCACCGTCCATCTTGCAGTTCCATTGGCAGGTTGAACATAACCCTTGAAAACTTTGCTCTGAGCATTCCTTCCAAAGGGACCAGTAGGTTTGAGATTGAAGGGAGCTCGTGTTTGTCTTCCCTTGATTGTATTGGCGAGGTCGATAGCTACAACCTTCTTCTGCTTTATCAGAACAGAGACCCAAGTACTCTTAGTCTTTAGGAAGTTTGGGATGGTATTGTGGACAAAGTCATCTCCAACGATCCTAGGAGCATGAGGGGAAATAGTTTTTCTCCTTTGTCTCCTATTTTTCTTGTGCTTCTTTTCAACGTCGTTGTTGGAAGTTGAGTCAGTAGAAGTCACTTTTGGAGCCGCTGGGGCATCCTCCAATGCTGTTGGAACTGCTCTAGAAGTTGCCAACATAGCTCCGGGTGAGGGGAAAATCAGAGTCACATCCCTCTTGTAGATGGCAGGTGTCGGGCCGGTCGGCACCTTAATGAAGGAGTGGGGAACACTCCTGTCAAAGTTGTGCAGGGTGTTGATGGTGAAGCCGCCGCCTAATAGAAATCTGAAAGCGAGTGAGCTTGTCATCAAGATTGATCTTGAGAGAAGAGCGAGAATAAGTTGTAGAAATAACTGAAGATATCTGCAAAGAGCAACCAAAGAGCTTAGTCAGTTACATGGAAGGATAAAGTCTTTAAGATGTACAAGTGTTACTTTTCCTTAAAGATAAGGGTGGGATGATGTCACGTTGGGTTCACCATTTTTGTAACAAGCGCAAAAATGAGGAAAAATATGAAAATGGAACAACATTATAAGATTTGTCATCTTTGGAATGAATCAAACAATTTCCATTTTTATTGATATGGTCCTCAATTGATTACACTTGCTGTATACATCAGAAAAATTGTATGCTCACATCCCAGACCAAAAGGGGTCCTAATTACATCTCTACAATGGAGAAAACACTTGATTAAAAGGAAAGTATAATGCATCTTAGAAATCCAAAAATAAATCACACACTCTCTCTCAAAATAGATATGTGCTGTCTTTGGGATCGCCAAACACATTAGGATGACTTGATATTTAGGAGATCGCCTCAAGTCAATGGGCGGATAGGATGACATGGTTCTAGACTAGGTTGTTAGACATTAGGTCAACTGGAAAATGGGTGTTTTGATCTGATTGGTTTGTCCCTGGTGAAATCAAGACCGGGTGATTTCTATTACTTAGACTGTAAGGAATCATAGAGTTGATAGGTATTTTGTGACCCAATTGGCATATCCCGGAAGGACTCAGGACCATGTAATCTCTATTCTGTTTAGACCTGAAAGAGATTGGAAGAAAACAGGTAACCTAGGTATGGCTCAGCTTTCTCTCATTGCCCATGAGAAGCTTAAAAAGAGTGGGCTAGGTTGACTAGGTTTAGCTCGGCTCTCTCAATTGCCCATGAGACGCTTAGGAAGAGTGGGCCAGGTTGACTGGGTTTAGCTATTTTGATGAATGGTATATGCTAAGGTTTGACTTAGTGAATCATGACCCAGTGACTCGTTGAGTCATAACTCAATGACTTGTCCTAGACTTAGGCTTTTGAATGGATTGGTGAGGGGTGTTTGCTAAGATTTGACTCAGTGACTCGGTGAGTCACAACTCAGTGACTCGGTCCTAGACTCAGGCTTTTGAATGAGTTGGTGAGTGGTGTTTGCTAAGGTTTGACTCAATGAGTCATGACTCAGTGACTCGGTGAGTCATGACTCAGTGACTCGATCCTAAACTTAGGCTTTTGAATGAGTAGGTGAGTGGTGTTTGCTAAGATTTGACTCAGTGAGTCATCACTTAGTGACTCGGTGAGTCATGACTTAGTGACTCGGTCCTAAACTTAGGCTTTTGAATGAGTTGGTGAGTGGTGTTTTCCACTATCCCATGGAAAACTGCAAGCAGGTGATCTCTGTCTTTTATACTATGAGAGATCAAAGATCCAGACTACATGAATTAAGCCTAATTACACTTTGAGTTAATTAAGCCTAATCATGATTAACACTAATGATAATGATTAGTGTTAATGATAGTTCTTAATTAATTTAAGATAATGTTGTTAATTTTCTGATTTATGGGGCAATTACATGGTTTTATCAGGGTTCAAACAGGTTTTAATATGTTTAGAATGTCTAATTCAGTATTATCCTGTTGTCCATTGGCCATATGGGATCACCATTACCACGGCATGAGCGGGACCCATGTGTGTACCATGGTGGGGCCATGTCAGTGTGCCCTCAGGCACTAGAGAGATTACTAGTGGCCAAAGGGCACTGGTGTCAAGTGAAGCACCTGCCTCTTCAAGATTCCTCAAGCTCCTCTTCCAAATTCTCTCTCTAAGAGAATTCTTCTTCCAAAAATCCTCCCACTTTTTCAAGAAGAGGGAGGGGTAATTATAGGCTTGAGGTCTTTTGGGGCTAGTTTAGGAATTCTAGCTCCAATATGGGGCATCTTGGGCATTCCAGCTCCACCATTGGGGCATTTTTGGGAACTATTTGGAAAATGTGCGCAGCTTCACTAGTGGGAGTATTTTGGGAATTCTAGCTCCAACATGGGGGCATCTTGGGCATTCCAGCTCCCCTATTGGGGCATTTTTGGGAACTCGTTGGAAGATGCGCCCAGCTTCACCAGTGGGGGTATTTTGAGAATTCTAGTTCCAACATGGGGGCATCTTGGGCATTCTAGCTCCACCATTAGGATATTTTTGGGAATTCCCACTTGCTCTACTTGGTAGAGGAACCAAATGGGGTTTTGTCTTTTGCTACCCAATTTTTTGTATTTTTAGCATGCATTTTCGAAAATACCCCTCTACCAAAATAATCAAAAATTTTGCTTATTTAGTAATTTTTTATCTTGGAATTTTAATTCCAAGCCTCGTCATATCCAATGCATCAATTTTAATGGTGGACCCCATCTTGGAGTTCCAATCGGGGTTGTCATGATTATCTCAACAATTGCATGTAGCTAGATGGAATGATATATTACTCCCATGATCTAGACCATCAAGCTGACATTCAACTTGATTCTAAATCTAATTTTAGCAAATAGTGTTGATTAAGTGTCCATCTCCTGCAGCTTCGGCTTCATCTTACCCACATGCTATGCTGGCAAATTTGTTGGTTGCGCAGATAAGGCGTAGCCTCGACTCTATGCCATGTCAGTTGCACGGTCAAGTGATTGCCTTGTCCGCACAGCATGTTGGCAACAATGCCATCTGCAGAAACTTCTTAGTCACGCAAACTTCTTGGCCGCACAAGCAAAGTCTTCAGTAAATCATGTTTGCTCGGTCTTTACCTTTGCCTTTACTCATTGCGCAGCTTAGAGTTACCTACTCGGCTGCACGACATGTCATTTGTTAAGCTGAAGGCCTTAGCTGCTCAATACATTGGCAAGTGGAAGGCCTCAATTGCTTGGCACATCAGCAAGTGGAAGAGTCTGCATGGCACATCATCACCAGGTATTCTGCTTGACTCTTCCACCGCACAACACCTCACCGCGTTAGCCATCTTCACTTTGGGGTAGCTGACAACCATGGTTGTGTAACATGTTAGCTCATGCCACCTCCTCCGCATGCTAAGTCGGCTACTCCTTAGCTACATGGCACATCAGCTGCTGCTCATTTTCCTTGTCGTCGGCTGCATGGCTAATCTACCTCATCTGCACGGCACATCAGCAATGGCATGGGGGGATCATCAATGGCTGCGTGGCTAATTATTTGCCCCGTCCTCTATTGCGCAGCTAATCCACCTTATCTGCACGGCACGTCAGCAATGGCATGGGGGAGATCATTGAGAATGCCTTCTACTGTCGACGTTTTGACATCTTGCAGCAACCGTCACCACCACTTCACCATCAACGATCGTTGCTTCTCCGTCAATCCGCTCCGGCCATGATGTCTCTGCCATCGTCCTGATGCTAGATAGCCTTTTTCCCTACTGGATCCTTGCCTTCGGTCACTAAAAGATAAAGAATAGGGCTGCTGACATGGTCTTCTTCCTCGCTGCTGGTGATGCTGCCACCATAGCTTCTGGCTGTCGAGTGGGACCAGCTTAGATTTCCACCTTTTGCTCACCGTCGATGGCCGATGAAGTTGTTGAATTGCTCAGACAGAGGCAACAATGGGTAGGGTCGTTCGGGTCGTGATGACGTCGCTGGATTTGAGGTTGATGCATGAGCTCTTCTGTTTTGCATTGCCATCGGTTTGGCATGGCCTGGCATTTCCTCATTGCAGCCAGAGATACCAATTAAATTTTGTCTGTAAATGAAATTTTTTCTGAACCTAACACCTTACTTCTTTGCTTTGTCTGTTGATAGCAGACGATCATTTGCTCACTTATGATGTCTTTGCTCTGCCACAAGATCCTTTCATTGCTCTATTGGAAGATATTTATTCCTTTGTCTGTTTGCATCAAATGACCATAGGCTTAACTATGGCTTGCTTGTGATAGACGAAGTCTGTTGTATGCATACTTTTTTACATTCATCAGATATAATCTTCTTCTTTGACAAATGAATGGAAAGAGCCAAAACCTTTTTATTTGTGCTTTGTCTATAGTAAAATTTCGTCTTTTGCTTCTTTACTCACCCAAGCCTTGACGTTATGGAATATGTTTTCTGTTCTCATTTTCCTTAAGATCTGCAACTTGATTCTGCATGCTAAAATCTTGACAACAATCATTAGTAGATGATCTTTAATCAAGTTTTATTTATCATCAAAGCCATATATTTATATCAACACTCTGGATAATTGGTAATGGTTCAATGGTAATGAATTTTGGAAATACTGAGGAAGACTGTGTTTGTGTGGGAGTTTGAATGATGACTTCATATTGTTCAGCTTGAGGCCAGACAAATCTTGAAGCTAGAGTGTCTCTATGTGAGATGGAAGATGATGAATGTGTAGGAAATTGAATGGGTGAAGGGGATTTATAATGGTGTTGTGGAGAGTGGGTAGGAAGGTGATGAATGTTGGGTTTTGATAGCTTCAATTTGAGTACTTAGTACATCCAGCTTGTGAGCTAGTGATTCCCAAATTGAATCCTCTTTTGGTTGAGAGATGAATTTTGTGTTTCAAGATTGGTTATTCTTGTGAGGATGGGTAATAGGTGGCATGAAAAATGGAATCAAGGTTTCGTGGAGCTGGTGGAACTGAATAGGTGTGCTATTGAGGTGGAGGAATGGAGGATTGAGGTTGAGTTTGAGTAGGTCTTGAGGGCACTACTATTATCCTCTCTTCTCTATCCTCTATTTCTGTCTCTCCATCATTTCTTTCTATGGCTTCTTCTCGTGTTGCTTCTTCCATAGTGTCTTGCCTATCTCTTCTTTCTTCTTCAGTTTCTGTTCTTTTCACTTGTTCTTCTTTTCTTAGATTCTGGGAGATCTATCCTTATGGAGTCAACTTGAAACCAATTCTCTTCAAAGTATCTTTATTGATTACTTCTCTTGCCATGTAATCTTCTCCATCTTCCTTGAAGAGATCAATATTAGTTATCCTCATGAATTTGCTCATAATCATCCCATAAGGTAGATAATACTTGGTAAATGTCTTCACCAACTATAGTCAATCAGCTATAATTTGAGCCAGATCTATCTTCTTTTTGTGCTTCATTATCCACAAGATCTTGGCTTCCTTTTCAAAGATCGGATCAGTACCTCCTATCTTGGGATAAATGTTGTTGAAAATTAACATATGAGCCAGCTTGAGATTTAAATTTAGATGAATAACATGTAGATAAGTCACATTCTCCTTAATTTGTACTTCAGCCAAATCTAAAAATAGTCTTGTCCTGTCAGATGGCCAATCTATTTCTTGCTGTTCTACCTTAGGAATATTGAATATAGTTCTTATATTGTCTGGATATATATCTATTTCAATCTTTCCAATCCATGACTTCCTGGTATTATAGTTGAAGTTAGCAACCAGGGTTTAAATCATTCTGGTATAAGATTTATCCTTATAACTCATAAAACTTTCCTAGCCTTGGAATTTAATCCAATTTGTCACCTCAAGATGTTAGACTATTTTCTCCAAATGCTTCAAAATCAAATACTCTTCCCTTCACTATTTTTCTTCCTTTGAAATATTTAATAAACTTACTGTGAGCAGAAGAGTTGCTATTGAAGATTACCTTAAGATGTAATCTTCTGTTCTTCTTCTTTTCCTTGGAGTTTCTTCTTTTTTCATCTCTCTTCTCCTTTCTTCAGAATCTCAAGATGACATCTCTGCTTGCTTACTGACCCTCTTCATCCTTGCCACTTGCAACAGTAGATGAATTTTTTGTATTAGGGTTTTGAATAATTGTGTTTTCATAGATTTAGAGAAGGAAAATCTGTAGGATGAGTCGAAATAGGAGCAGTTTGATGGAGGGAAAATGTAGATGATGGAGAGATTTTGAATTGACTCTCAGAAGAAGGAGCTTAGAGTTTCAAAATAAGAATGCAAAGGTTCTGAGTTTAGGATTTTTGAATGGGACGAAACTTCTGATGTAGTGTATCAAAATTTCTGCGTGACATAGAATTTAAATAGAGCTTCTGAGTTAATGACCTCAAAAGTTTTGAGGAGTTTACGGAGAAGTGATTTTGAGGTGCAGAAGTTCTATGCTGAATAGAATTTCAACAAAAGTTCAATATTAGTGACCTCAGAAGTTCTAAGGTATTTATGCATAAGTGCTTTTGACATGCAGAATTTCTAGAGCTATTAGACCCATAAGTCAAAAGTTCTGAGGAAGTGTCACAGAACGTTTGTGTTAAGTAAAAGGATTTATGAGATTAAGTCAAAACTTCTGTGTGATTTTTGATGAACTCTAAGTGTTTTGATAGAATTTCTGAGTTACTTCTGAGTCATTCTGAGTAATGTAATGGAGTTTTTGAGATATTTCTAAAGCATTTTAAACAAAGTTTAGAGATTCTGAGTTACTTCTAACATCCTTCTGAATGTTATTTCAAAATTTCTGATATACTTCTAAATCAATTTATTTATCATTTATAAATGTTTTTAGGCATTTAAACATTAGGATCAAACATGTATTTTATGTGCATGGATCTAGTACACCAAGTTCTCTTCTAATTTTATAGAACTTATCTTCTAGAAGAGGTTTTGTAAAAATGTCTGCTAACTGATTTTTAGTTTGCACATATTCTAAGCAGATTTCATGGTTTTGTACATGATCTCTAATAAAGTGATGTCTGACTTCTATATGTTTAGTCCTGGAATGTAATACTGAATTCTTTGTTAGATTTATTGCACTAGTATTATCACATCTAATAGGAGTATCAACATATTTCAACCCATAATCATTCAATTGCTATTTCATCCACGAAATTTGTGCACATCAACTACCTACAGCTATATATTTAGCTTCAATAGTTGATAAAGCTATAGATGTTTGTTTCTTGGAGAACCATAATATGATCATGCTTCCAAGAAACTGACATGTTCTAGAGGTATTTTTTCTATCTACTTTGTATCTTGCAAAATCTGAGTCAGAGTATCCAATTAATTCAAAGTTTGAACCTTTTGAATACCATAGTCCAAGATTTGTAGTATCTAAAAGGTATCTAAATTCTCTTTTAACAACAATTAGATATGATTCTTTAGGATTTGATTAGAATCGTGCACACATGCATGCATTAAATATTATATCTGGTCTACTTATAGTTAATTATAAAAGAGATCCTACCATGATTTTATAGTGTTTTTGACAGATAGATTTATCTTTTTTCATCCTTATCTATTTTAATGGATGTGCTCATTGGTGTGGCTAATGGCGTTCCTCCTTCTAAATTAAATTTCTTGAGTAATTCTTTAGTTTATTTTGCTTGGTGGATAAAGATTCCTTCCTTCATCTATTTTACTTGAAGTCCCATAAAGAAGTTCATCTCACCCATTAAACTCATTTCAAATTCTCCCTGTATTACTTTAGAGAAGTCTTGACATAATTTGTCATTAGTTGCACCAAATATAATATCATCCACATAAATTTGAACTATTAGTATATTGCTTTTGTCATGCTTAATAAAGAGTGTAGTGTTTACTTTACCTATTGTAGATTCTTTTTCTATTAAGAATTTACTTAATCACTCATATCATGCTCTAGAAGCTTGTTTTAATCCATAGAGAGCTTTTTGGAATTTGAAGACATGGTTTCAAGCATAAGGATCTTCAAACCTAGGAGGTTGTTCTACATAAACTTTTTCATTTATGAAACCATTTAGAAATGCACTTTTAACATTTATTTGATAGAGTTTGAAATTCATGAAAGATGCAAATGCTAGTAACATCCTAATAGCTTCAATTCTGGCAATAAGAACATGTGATTCTTCAAAGTCTATTCCTTCCTCTTGACAGTATCCTTTTGTTATTAATCTTGCTTTATTCTTATTACTATACTAGAGTCATATAATTTGTTCCTGAAAACCCATTTGGTTTCTATAACAGATTGATGGTTGGACCTTGGAGCAAGTGTCCACACATTGTTACATTTGAATTGATCTAATTCTTTTTTCATAACTATAATCTAGTATTTATCTTCTAAAGCTTGATCTATGCAAGTTAGTTCTAGTTGAGAAATGAAAGCAAAATTACCACATATTTGATGATATGAAGACCTAGTTCTCACTTTGTCCTAAATATCACCAATTACTTGGTTTTCAGGGTGATCATGCGTGAATCTCTAATCATTTGAAAGGAATTGTTACCTTCATTATTTACCTCATTGATGGATGGTCCATCATCTTTTTCTTTTTCATCTTTCTGTGGTTTTTATTGTGAAGAATCTTTGTCTTCATTTTGTATTTTTATTTTCTCCATAGATATTGTGAGTTCTCCTGTCTCATTATCAAAATCGCTTATATTTCTAGAGGGATTAGTACTTTCATCAAATTTTACATGAATGGATTCCTCTATAGTTTTAGTTTTTAGATTGTAAACACTAAATGCCTTGCTAACAATGGAATAATCAAGGAAAATTCTTCACCAGATTTGCTATCAAATTTGCCACGGTTTTCCTTCTCATTGTTAAGACTAAAACATTTGCAACCAAAAGTGTAGAAATGAGAGATATTTGGTTTTTTGCCATAATATAATTCATATGGAGTTTTGTTGAGTATAGACCTAACAAAAGTTTTGTCAATAATGTAGCATGATGTATTCATTGCTTCAGCCCAAAAATATTGATGTAAGTCATATTCACGTAACATTGCTTTTGCCATCTCTCGCAAGGATCTGTATTTCCTTTCAGCTATTCCATTTTACTAAGGTGTTCTTGGTGCAGAGAATGTGTGCTAAATTTCATTGCTTTCACCAAAAGTAGTGAATATCTGGTTTTCAAATTCTTCACCATGATCACTTCTTATGGCTACTAAATGAGAATCTTGTTCATTTTGTACATGTATGGTAAATGTTTCAAAGAATGTAAAAGTTTCATCTTTGGAAGCGAGAAACATTATCCAGGTGAATCGAGAATAGTCATCCACAATGACATATGCATAATGTTTCCCTCCAAGACTTTTAGTTCTTGTTGGTCCAACAAGATCCATGTGTAGCAATTAAAGTGGTTTAGTTGCATATACTTCTTTGCTTAATTTGAATGATTCTCTAACTTGCTTTTCTTTTAAGCAAGCATCACATAATTCATTTTGGTCAAATTTTAGTTTGGGTAAGCTAACAATAAGATCTTTGTTATATAGTTTTTCAATCATGAACTTGTTAACATATCCCAGTCTTTTATGCCACAACAAGAACTTTTCATTATTCGCAACAAGACATTTGACTTGGATATCACTTAAATCTACTAAATACACATTTCCACATATTTTACCAAGTACTACAATTGAATTTGACTTATCTATTACAAAACATATATGTGATTCAAACACAACCTTATATCCATTATCACAAAACTAACTAACGCTTAGCAGATTGTGTTTTAATCCTCCTACTAGTAAAATATTTGAAATAGTAATAGATGGAGGTTGGCTAATCTTACCTCACCAATCCCAACCACTCCACCTTTTCCATTATATCCAAAGGTGACTGTTCCTCCATTTTTAGCTTTTAATTCTATGAATAGTTCCTTCTCCTTTGTCATATATCTTGAGCAAAAACTATTAATATACTATTTGCTACTCCTTGTGGCTCTCAGGCACACCTATAATAATAAAATCAAACTATAATTTTTAATACCCATTTAGGAATGGGTCTAGGTGGGTTGGTAGTAGAATATTTTGGCACCCATTGCTTTTTAGATGCTACTAAATTATTATCTATTGATATTGATGTATTTATTATGTTAGCCACAGTTTTTGGTACCCAAATCTGATTTTATTTTGGTTCTAATCTTCTTCCAAGATTGTAGATTTTCTTTCTATGGTTTTCTCTACTTTTCTTCTTTTTCTTTAGTTTAAATAATGTAGAAGTTAATGTCTTTCTAAGAACATGATTTTTTGAGTTCTATGTTAGTGTTAGTTTTGAGTTGAGCATTTTTTTTTTGTTTTCATTTAGAACATTCATAGATTGTTCTTTCTAATTCTCTTTTCATTTCTTTGTGTTTAGCTTTTAATGTTTTAAAATTTGAGTATAATTCATCTAGTAATTCCTCCAAATCAGAAGTTTTAGTTTTTGAATTTTCCTCATCTTCATGAATGGCCATGAAGCTTATTCCTGTATGATGCTCCTCATAATTTTTTTTCTTTGAAGTTGAGTGAACTGAATTGAGCTTCATTTTCTTCTTCTATTTAACTCAAACTTTCTTGCATCATATTTTCTAGCATTTCCCATATAGCCATTGCTTTCTTCTTCTTTTGAAATTTTCTATTGTTAGAAGTATTTTTTTTTGTCAAAGTAGGAATTGTACCTTTTCTTCTTGTCTCCTTACCTTTTCTCCGGTTCTGGGCAGTCAAATCTCATATGTCTAGATCTATTACAATTGTAACATATTGGAATCTCCTTTTTCTTTTCCTTGGTCTTATTGTTGCATTTGAAGTTGTTCTCAAATTTTTTCTTTCTGATCATATTTCTGAATCTTTTGGTTATCATTGTCATATCCTCATCCTCATCATCTTCACTTGCTGAGGCTTCTTCTAAAGATTCCTCATTCTCTGATTCAACTTGTAAATCAATCTTCTTGCTTTTGAATTCTTCTAAAACCTTTTGCTTCATTAAGACTTCATAAGTTATAAGTCATCCCATGAGTTCTTCCACCGTCATTTTATCCATAGTTTTTGCTTTTTGGATAGCAGTCACTTTAAGGAACCAAAATCTAGGTAGAGATCTTAATATTTTCTTAATTAACTTGGGTTCTTAATATTTCTCTTCCAAGCTTTTCATTCAATTTGTGATTTTTTGAACCTTTCAAACATTTCAGAGATGATTTCTAAATCTTTCATGGAAAAGGCTTCATATTCCTACACTAGAATATTGATCGTAGTTTCTTTTACTTGACTTGTACCTTCATGTGCTACCTAAAGTTTATCCCAGATTTCCTTAGCTGAATCACAAACGAAAATATTTTCAAATTTAGAAGATAGTGCATAGTAGAGATAATTCTTTGCTTTAGCATCACATTCTACTATTTGAATATCTTTTGGTGTATATTTATTTTCTATGTTTGTAACATTCTCTCCATTCTTAACTATAAGCCACAACTGGTAATTTGTGATAGTCAAAAATTTTGCATTCTCATCTTCCAATTCCCATAATTGGTTCCATTGAAAAGTGGAGGTCTAAAAGTAGATTGCCCTTCAATAGATGTGTTATGGAACATACTAGCTATTTGAATCTCTTCACAAGTTAATATACTGATAATTGAAAATTAACTAGTGAAGCCAACTCTGATATCACTTGTTGGTCCCTAACTAAATGGTAGCTCAAGAGGGGGTGGGGGAGGGGGGGGGGGTTGTGTGAATTGGGCTTCTAAAAATTTTGGCCAATAACTTAAGAGACGTGCTTCAAATAAAATAAAGAATATCTTGTAGCAAATATACACAAGATTTTTATAGTGGTTCAGCCCTTCCTAGGTTCTTACTCCAATTCTCTGAGTCAGTTTCTTTTATTGAACTCAGGTTCCACTATAACACTTATTGGTTTTGCAAGTTCATGAACAACTTATTGGTTTTCCAAGTTCTCTAGAAACTCTTACACATTGGTTTTCAAGCTTACCAACTACATGATACACGTTGGCTTCCAAGCTTACCAACTAACTTACTGGTTTTTCAAAGCTAACTAGAAACTTTTACAAACTGTTGGTTTCACAGAGCTCACCAACTAACTCTTGGTTTTTCAAATGGAATGTACAAATATAATGCCTCTTACTTAGGCAAACATGTATGAGAATTAAAGCTTAATTGAATGAACAAGGTAAGCAATGAGATCATATTCAAACTCCTTTTGAAGTTGATGCAAATCTGATGTTGAAGATTCTGAATACTTTGGCAGTGTTGTAACAGTTGGAGTTGAATGATGGAAAGTTGTGAATGCTCTTCCTTGAACCAAAAATTGATTTTTAGTGTAATCTTTCTTGTATTAAGGTGTCATCTTAATCCTCTATGTATAGGATTTGCACATTTTAACCATTGCAACCCTTGGGATAATTTTCAAATTAGTTAGGTAGGTTCGGTAATGACTTTTATTTATTGTTGGGGTTCAAAAATTCTGAGTGGTGTCTTCAGAACTTTTGTGCTTTGATTCATACCTTAACCAAATTTCTGAAGTGCTTCTTCAGAAGTTCTATGGTAAGTATGTTTTTGACAGTATCCTCTTCAAAGTTTCTATTCACTATCTTATCATTCAACGGTTATATTTGAGTCCTCTGAAGAACTTCTAAGTAGCTTCTGATTTTCCTATGAAGTTTGTACTTTACTTCTGTATAACTTTATTGAATCATGTTGACTTAAACATACTTCTGATAATACTTCTCACTTGATTCTACATAGTGTGTCATGATTTCTGTACCTCTTCTATGCAGCGTGATAGGTTCGGCATTACTTCTATGTAGGATATCATGATTCTGCGTTGCTTCTGAGTAATATTATTTTGCTTCTGAGTAGTGCAATAATGTTCTACATTACTTCTACTTACTTGATGATGCTTCTGTGTTACTTCTGCCAATCCAAAAATTCTTCTAGCATGGTTTTGAATTTCTTATTTTAATTCTGGGTTGCTTTTATGTGACGGGATAGTACTTCCGCATTGCTTTTGTGTTTTCGCTTGTGCTTCTGTGTTGCTTCTAGATTGATTCTGTGTGGCTCATTACAATTCTTGGTAGCTTTTGTGTGGTTAAAGTTTCTTTTGGCTTAGTTCTGTGTAACCAAAGGTTCTTCTGTTATTTTTCTGAGGATCTTTTCAATACATATACTTTTTCTATTTGATTTCTTACTTGCTTCTATGCTTCTTCTATTTTTCTTTTGATGTTTGATATTTCTTTATCTTGATTCTAAAGAAGTTCTGATTTGCTTCTGATATAGTTTTAAGATACATCTAATGATTTCTTAGTACTTCCGAGTTACGTATTTTGTTTCTGATGTTGTTTTGAAATGCTTCTGCTTAACTTCTGATTTCTTCTTAACTTCTAGTCTTTCTTGCTAAGCCTCTAATTAAAGCTCTGCATAACTTTTGAATGTTCTATATATTTGGACATTCCTTTGTATATCTTTCTTTGAATGATTATTGTAATGATTTTACAGTTAATACTTTTATTTACTTTCCTTAATCTATTTTGATATTTAATACTACAATACTTGGAAAGTAATTTGTTAGTACCTTAATTCTTCACTCATTTGTTTGTTCATCGTCAAAACTAACTTGTTTAATCTCATTCAATATTAAAATCAAGCTTAGTAAAAGGGTTAGACTCAACAATCTCCTCCATAACCTAAAATCCCACAGCTCTTGTGGCTCCTCCCATCTAAGCAAGAACCATTGAAGACACCAAAGTATTCAATACACTTTTTTAATTGGGATAAGCTTCAACACCTCAATCACCCAAAAGATTTGTGAAGAAGGCTACGACTTCTAAAAGGCCTAGACCCCAAACCTCTCCTACACCCAAAACCACCCCCAAACCTAAAACCTCTCCCATCCGTCAACCACCAAAGAAACCCAGAACAACCAAAAACCCAACAACCAAAACTTCTGAAACCAAAACCTTTGCAACCAACTCAAGCTTAACAAGGCCTTCTACCCAACCCTCTACAACTTTTTCACTCAAATGCCAAACATTATCTGTTTGGCTCCTTGTAACACTCGAGGTGTTGAAAATGAGGAAAAGTGTTTCCCATTTGATAATTATAATGATTTGAATAGAGGTAAAGTGCTTTGCATTGCTTATAGATATGTAATTATGTAATTTAAGGGAGCTTTGAAAAAAGATTTTAGACAAGTGGAAGCAATGTGATTATACGGCATGATTTTCAATGAAATGGGGGGATGATTATGATTTTTAATATGCTTTTATTAGGAATATATGTCATTAATTGAGAGGGATTAAAAATGGAAGAAGAAAATATAAAGAAAAGGTGGAGAAAAGACAAAGTAAAAAGGAAGAAAAAGGGACAGCTATGTGGGCTCCACAAATGGATGCTGTGATGTCGGATCGTGAAAGGGGGATAGGACACGACATTAGTGAATCGGACACTGCGGCACCCAATTCCACACCTTAGCACCAGTCAGTACTATAAGTTGGTGAATCAACTTTCTCCGAACAGCCCATTCCATTCTCCCTTCCCCATTTTGTTTTCCTTATCCCCACACCCAATGCCTTAGTCCTAAACCTAGTTTGACATGATTTTGTTGAATAAAATCTTACTTTAAGAGTTCAATTTGTCATCCATGCTAGCAAAAACCCATTGTGTTGACAATGGAGAAAAAATATGTTTTTTTAATATAGGGTGAGAGATCTTGGAGATTTGGAGTGGGATTCATGTGCTAAGGAAGAAGCCACGTATAGATTTGACCGTAAGTCCACATGCTTCCATTCAATTTGATATTTTTGCCTTGCTAGGGTTTCTACCCATCTATGAATAGTAAATTTGAGGGGGAAAATGTTGGATTTATGTGTAATAATCATGTGGGAAATAATTAATTAGTGAACTATAGTATTTTTAAGATGAATTGGACATGAAAAATCATGATTCATGCTAAGTTAGGGTTTGGTGAATGGTGAAATTTAGAGAATTTTATGGTTTATGTGAAATTACTAAAGGAAAAATGATTAACTGGTTAATTGCAATATGTTAGGATGGTTTAGACATAAGAAAATATAGTTATAAGTTGCCTATGAGGTAAATAGTAATGTAAGAGTAAGTTAAAAAGGGTATTGGTCCATAATTAATTGGAATGGCCAAACGATTGAATTAGAAGCTTAATTAGTGATTCTTGAAGTTAATTAACTGATAATTATGTTATCTTATGGTCACGAACTATTGGGAAGACAGTTCCCTAGAATTTGTTTTGCTATGGAAATGGTTAATCTAAGAATGCTTATAAGATATAAAACTATTTATGAATTAGTCAAATGGTTTTTTTGGGTAAATGAAGTCATTGTATATGTAGGATTAACTGAACATTGAATTGGAGGCTGAATCATAAAACTTGAGGATGGTGAAAGGGTACTTCAATGAGGTAAGTAGGCCCTCTTTTCAAGTTGATTGTATTGATGAATGGGGATAGTATCATCCCATTGAATGTATTTGTTTGTATATGGGCATGTGTCAATGGGTGGGGATATCGAATATCCCAGAAATCTTTATTTTGTGTTATATGTATGTGATGTATGGATTGTTGGGAATGGTTTATGTCCCATAATTTTGTTTTTATTACATAAGTATATTGGGAATAAGAATATCCTATGATTCTTATGAATGTATGGATTGATGCAAGATTTTATGTATCCCAGAATTCTTTATGTGATGATTGAATGAACGTATGTATTAGTGAAATGGTAAGCATTCCATGGTGGTGTATTTGTATATCTATGATATGGTATGTTTATGCTTGTATGACATAATTTGATATATTATGCCTGCATAACACAAATATGATGTGCCCAGAGTGGCTTAGATATGGTGTGAACTGCCTAATGTAACAATTGCATAAATATGATTAATATATGTTGCGCTTGAATGGTATTGTTATGATACGACATGCCTGCATAACACTATTATGGTATGAGGTGTCAGAATGGCCTAAACTTGTTAGATTAAGTGATTGCGAATGTGTTGCTATTTTAATATTATTTTCTATTTAGCCTACTTACTGAGTTAGCTAAAACTCTCGCTTTCTTATTTTATGTTTTTAGCTGGCAGGTCAAGTAACAAAGCCAACAAAGGGTTGGTGCTAGAAGGTAAGGCTAGAGAATGTTATTTATTTTGATTTCAGGAATTGGGATTGGAATCCCTTATATGTATGTATGATTGGATTTAAAAGATTTTAATTGCTATATAATGATGTAAATGTAATGGCATGTCATAATAGTGATAAATTTGTATGATATTAAGATGAATTGAGTATTATTCCAGTCATGTTTATTGCCATCATGGGGCGACTTAGGTTCTGGGAAGCTGTGGGTAAGTTGCGCTAGTTTAGTGATTTATGGTTTTATTTTATAATTATCAAAATTATAATTTTATAGATGATTAATGCATGTACATATTTAAATACATATAATTAGAGTAGATTCTGCTAGATTCTTGGCAGAATTCTCCCTCAGAAATGGAAAAAATATAAGGACATGGTAAAACACATAGGCCCCAAGGTGGGGCATGACACTCTTTCCTATTTTGATGATGAACAAACTTGGATAACTTGAATTGATGTGTTGAATGTGAAATGAAATGTTACCTAAATTTTATGTAGGTATTAGGTAAAGAATAGAATGTTATTTCAGTTCCAAACTAAAATTTAGAATTTGTGGAACTGGAATTCAAAAATTATGGTTGACTAAATCTTATGGTTGATTGGTTTGCTTATGAAGAATGGATGGATTGCAATTGTATGGATGATTGGTTTGTTTGTGAATGGATGGTTGAATGATGTGGTTGTTTGTATGAATTTTTTGTGAATTCATTTAAATAGGTTGTGGAATGGGTTGTTCAAAAAGGGATATTTTTCAGGCTAAAGTAAAACTTCAACGAATTTCCAAATTCATCAACATTTTCTAGAAACTAATTTTTCAAACCTCAACATATTGCCTATCAGACAAATTAGGTGAAGTTGAACCTTAACGAATTTGAATCTGGTGATGTTTGAACTTCAACTAATTTCCAGTCAGGGACTAATTCGACAATGTTAAACCTCAAGAAATTTCTTTGTGAAGAATAAACATTGATGACTTTGTGGAAAATGTTGATGGTTTGCGTCCCTTTTTTATAGTTATATAGTTTTGATTTTTGAACCTATTTTGACTTGTTCTTTAACCTCTTTTGAGAAAAACTCTCCTTGCAATTCAAAGGCTATAAAAATGGGAGATTAGGTGAAGAAAAAATAGATCTTTGTGAGTAAAGAAGTGAGAATCTAAAGTCTAAGGTCTATAGCCAATTGGATTATTGCTAAACTTTGTTTTACAGGTGATCATGATTGAAGAGAAAGCTATGAAGTTTATTAAGCTTAGGATTCACCTATTTGTCAAATTGGTCCTAAGTTTTGTCTTATTATTTCCTTCTATGTATTGACTGTACCTTGGTTTGGGTTGTGAACCAAGAGAGTTTGAATCATTTCAGGGTGTGTAAGTGATTCAACTATACAACCAATTGGAGTTGTAAGTCCGGAGAATAGAGAATATGTATCACTTATAACTTTGGAATTAAGTTGACTAGTAGAAACCAAGTTTGAGAATTTGACTTAGAGAGCGGAGTAGGTTGGGATTGTTGAACCACTATAATTTTTGTGTTCTTAATTTTATTTGAAGGGTTGATATTATGGTGCATTCGACGCACTTCCATTAACTTTGTTTACTTAATTTGTAGCACGGTACCAACATGTGATATTAGAGTTATCTTTGTATTGCTCAAAGTGATCTACCATGGCTTCAATAAGCAGCATCAAAAGTAGAAATGGCAACAATAATGAAAATGGTAAAGGCAACAGTGGATATGCATTTCGATCCACTAGTTTTCTAGAAAGATTATCTACAAATAAACCCCCATATCTGACTGGGGATAATTATCCTTTTTGGAAATTGAGAATGCAGAGTTTCTTGGTGGGTCATAACATGTCAATATGGAGTATAATTGAAGATGGTTTCACAACTCCAAAAGGAAGGATAAGTACATGGACAATGGAACAAAAGGAGAATATTTTGCAAATGAACAAGCCAAAATTTTATTGTATTATGCCATTGCACAAGCTAAATTTGAACAAGTGTCAACTTATAAGACTACAAAACCTACATGGGATAAACTTCTAGTTACCCAAAGAGGCACGCCTCAAGTGAAAGAGACAAAGATGAATCTTTTAATGCGTATGTTGGCTCTCATGCAAGTATACATGATAACAAGTAATATGGAGAGGTGAGTTAAGTATCGTTCCCATGAGGAATTATGTTGCGACACATTAAGTTCCATACTTATATCAAATTAGTATTGTTTGATTGAGTGAATTGCAATAATTGTTATAAAAACTAAATCTAAACAGAACAATGGAGCTAACAAATCACAAGAGTAAAGGAAGAAAAATCAATGGATGAAGTATCTAGGGATTCAACTTCACTAAGCGAATCCACTTCTATTGATGAATTGCATGTAGAGTTTCATAGTATGGCTTAACCTAAGAGGGAAAGGGTGAATTGGGTTTATAAAAATTCATTGCTTAACCCTTATTGAACCATTTCTCTCTTTTAGTGCTTGTGTGTGATGTGTTGTAAGATAAGTAATAAAATCGTAAAGTGCATGAAAGATAAAGCTATTAAATAAACACACACAAATAACATAATTTTTATAGTGGTTTGGGAACCCCGTCCTTACATCCACTCTTTTAAGGGTACACACTCATTATGCATTGAGTTCCACTATATCCCATATAATGGAAATAAAATAGTGCTCCCAGCACTCTTTTAGATTCCAGCTCTAGGGGGCATAAACATAGTGCTTCTAGCACTCTTCTAGATTCCAGCTCCAGGAGGCATAAATGTAGTGTTCCCAACACTCTTGTGGTTTTCATGAGCTCACTAGGAAACGCACTGGTTTCTAAGATCACCAGCAAACTTGATAGTTTTTCAGAGCTCATCAATAACTCATACAATGTGGTTTTCCCGAGCTCACCTCAAACCCATTAGTTTTTAGATTAATTAGGAAACTTTTGCACATTTAATTATAGGGGAATATGAGATCTTTTACATCTATAATAACATAGAAAGATCTTCCTAAAATATAAAATCAATGGCTATAAAGATTTACTAATTAAAGCTGATAAAGGATAGATGACAATTTAAGCTTTTGGCCATGGGTGGAAGGATTTGTTGAAATTATTGTATGATTTTGATGATAACAAAAGTTGTCTTAAGACTTGATTTTGCTAATGATGCTTCTAGTATAGGAAGCTTGAAATGTAGAAAGATATGCTTGAAATATGTGTACTTGATTAGGATATCATTTACGCAAGCATTACATCTTTTTATAAGTCTAGATATATTTTTGAATGAAAAAGAATGAGTGTTTAGATGAGTTTATAAAAACAAATCATGATTCGAATTGCATATTCATACTTTATAACTTATGCATACTTCATATGGATAATTATATTGTGATTTACAATGAAAAATATAATAAAAAATGTCAAGTTAACAATGTGGCAAAAGTGCAGAAATTTCCAAGTGCCAGATGAGGTGGATTGTCTAAGATGAACTAGAAGACAAAGTTTATCTAACACAAAGTGGAAGATGAATTTTGTCTAAAATAAAGCTTCAGATGAATTAGCATATGAAGTAACAAACAAAGTTCGAATTAGTAGACTAAGGAACAGATGAAATGCTAAAGTAAAATTACTACAGTAACCATAGACAAACTTATTGGTTTGATACTTCAGACAAATTAACAGATAAAGTGCCACAATGATCTGTTATAGTAACATGTTACAGTAACGTGCTATAGTGAAAATTCATTGTTTTCAAATATAAAAAATTCAACACTCTGCAGCTGCTGTATCTTACAACAATATTCTTCCAAGCGGTTCACAACCTTTCTAGATTGTCAAAATAGATAATCCATTAAAGGAGAACGAAATGCTTGAAGGTTCTAAGTACTAAACAAGAATCAAACATCAAGTTTAAATTTCTGAGTACAGGACTGCAAATATTTACTCTAACCATCTGCCACATTCCAGAAAGTTTGAGTTACAGAGATTCCAAAATATGCTTAAAGATATCAATATGAATACTCCATTTGAAATCTCATACTATCTGAAGAAACAATGAAAAGGTAGCAAATGGAAGAAGAAGTTCAGAAAGGAAAACACATTTGTCTAAAAATGAAGAAGCCCAAATTCGTCTAGAATCAACTATGGGTAAAGTAGGAGACAAAGAGACAATCTAGATGGAAAGAGACTTTATCTGATATTAACTTCAGAAAAATTTAATAACGAACCAGTCAAAGTGGGAAGACTGAGTTTGTCAAAATATATTATCTTCTTTCCAAAATCATGAATCAAGTCAGAGCTACGATATCTCCTCATTCATCAATTGTCTGAACTAGCTATTCACCTTCTTCTATGTCAAGGTCGGCACTGCAGAATAATTCTAAGCATATGAAAATTAATTAGAAGATGGCGTTGTCAAATGAGAGATTATTAGAATGGTCTTCTACATTCTAAAGTGTATTAGTTTCTTAGTTGATCTGAAATCTAAAGAGTTTGTGGTGACCTTTGGAAAACCATCAAATTTGCTGGTGACCTTCAAAACCAGTGACTTTTCTAGTGAGCTCATGAAAACCAGAAGAGTGCTCGGAGCACTATGTTTATTCCCCTTGGAGCTAAAATTCAAAAGTCTGTTGGAAACACTTATTTATACTCTCTAGAGCTGGAATCTAGATGGGTGCTGGGACCACTACTATATTTCCATTATATGGGATATAGTGGAACCCAAGTGTAACCCCCCCACCCCCACCCTATGCGTTTTCACCTCACATTACCGGGGCCGATGAGGGATGCTAATATTTTCCTATCAACTCCCCATTTCTATGCAAATTTTGCAAAAAATTCGGCAAAGTCTAACCTGAATTATCAGAGTTTACACCTAGAATACATACGTTTAATATATAAAAAACTAAATTTAACTATCTTAAGATAATTAAATTTAACAACAACTCACACTCATACCCTCAACTCTGTCCCAAGACCAAAATCGATCATGATGGCAATCACACAGCTGCATTCAAAGTTCTATCACTATGACATGCCATACACCCAATTATACTTCATTTGGAATGAAATATAATTACACAATTATATAATGGGATTCCAATCCCCGCATTCTACCATACCATTATTAAAATGTCTTTAACATTATTTACACACCCGATCCGCATGTGGACTTCATTACTTGACCAGTCAACTAAAAAAAAATGGAAGAAGAAGGCGTGAGTCTAGACAACTCAGTAAGTACCATAAATAATAGAAAATAATTAATCATAAGAACATGTTCTAATCTAAAATACGCATCAACTACATTATATTCTAATTTCAATTCATTATTATAAACACAACACATTTCCATCTCGTCTTGAGATGAATAATACAAAATAACTATATTATGAGGCTCAAATCCTCATTCTTTGCATGCATACTCTACGCCATTCAGGCATATACAAACATGAGTCAAGCATGCATGTAATATTCTATCCAAGCCACTCTAGGCTCATTATGTCATGTCATACAAGCACCACACATCAACACTATGCTCAACAAGCATAATATAAATAATTGTGCCATCAAGGCACACCATAACATAATTATACTTTATCCAGGAAGGCTTCCCATTCCATTTATATATACATTTGCTAATTATGGGATAATTCAAATCCCCTCATTCATAACATCCACAAGACGTTATTTAGAAAATCAACATGGAAATATTTCTATTTCCATGCATAAATACATAACAAAATATAGAATTAATGGAAGATACATTATTCCCATCATTCATATAATACCTTTATTCAACATATACATGGGGTATTCCTTGCCCCATCACATAAGCATCCATACACAACAATAATGAACATTAGATACGTGCACATGAGATACATTTTATCCTCAACACACATATATGCATAACATGAATATAATCATGTCATTCATGTTTCCTACATACTCAAGGAATACTCACTATTCCCAAACACCCAAGTATTCACAAAACAAATCAACATCGATCTTAAGAAGCATGAAATATCCACTATCCCACATCCAAAAAAAACATGCCTGGATACAATTAATGGGAAAATTACTATCCCCATCCATACATATATTCAAACAAAGAAGGGAGCCTACTTACCTCAAGGTAGACTCCACTCATAGCCCTTGTGTTTCTCGACTTGACTCCTTTTTCATAGTCAGATAATCCTACATATATCATGTAGATCTCAAATTCAATCACGGCTTATCTTTCATCAAGACATTTAATTAAACAGCTTAAAGTCATCTCTTATTTGCATGTTTCTCAACTAACATAAGATTAGAGATTTTCACTCCGAATTATACATCATTAACCTATAGCATATTCAACATTAAATTTATCTTAATAACATGCTAATCATGCATATAACTCAATTAAACTAAGCATACTCATGTTTTTACACAAAACCCCCAATTCACTATTCATGTAATTATTGTCCACAGCAAGGGATCATGAAAAATCATATTTTATCAATCTAGAATCTTGCCGAATGTATCAAGATCAGTTAATAATCCATTCCTCCATCAATTTGCATGAATTAATATCAATTTTTACCTTAGGGTCGCTGTTCATGGATGAAATTAATGCAACATTATATTTTCCAAGCTTAAATATTTGTAAATATATCACAAGCCATGTATAATTCATTAATTCTCATAAATTCAATGCATAATTTATGAGAAATTTCCAATTATCACTATTCACGAATTTACTCCAAAATTCTAGCATATGGAAAAAATGAAATTGGTTAGAGAAATGGATATTTTACCTTAAAATTCTCAGCTAGCCTCCACTTTCCATCCATTTTCATTTCAAAAATTCCAAATCCCACCATGAATCACACCCAACTTATGCTCACACCCAAGCCATATGGTTGTCTATTATTGTGGGTAGCTATATAGGGTCCAAATCACATCTAAACTTCATAGATTATATGAGTAATCAAATTTTCCATCAAAACCCCCATCAAATCTATAAGAAAATCACAAAATTTCAACCTTAGATAAGCCCCACGAATAGAAATATTACCCTAGCAAGCCTAAGACATGAAATCAATTAGGGGAAAGAGGTTTACCTTCAACTTTACATGGAAAGCAACTTATTTCTTCAATGGAAACACTATAACAACAACACAAGAACCCTAACAACAACTTTCCCCAACTTAATCACGTCCCTGAGGGTGGAAATAAGCATGGTGATTTCCCTTGTTGCTTAGATGAATTTTTGCAATTGATTCTTGTTGGAAACAAGTGGAAAAATGGGGGTGTTGAGGGCTCAAGAGAGGTAGGTTCTACCTTGGTTGTGAATGAGGGAGAAAAAAAAGGAGAAAACATAGGCGATAGAGCACCTAACTTATCTCTATTTTGGTGCTCCATGGGTACTTGTCTAGATCATGTTCATGCAGCCCTAATGTTCCATTATTCCATCAATTAATTTCCATCAAAAATTGAAATTAATTTGAAATTATAATTCCCTCACATGTGTACATTCATTGTATACATAATTTTCCTGAAAAAGAAGAATAATATCATTTAAATCATAATTATCATGCCTTAATCAATTTATGGGTCATTACTCATGCAATTAATAATTATACCTCCAATATCATTTGAAAATTCCATGTCATATACATATTTTTACCAAAATGGGTTATAAGTTTAATTTCTCAAAATTATTTTGCATAATTAATACATAAATGTTCAACTTATATACATTAATCTTGTCCTTAATTATATACCAGATATAGCCTTCGTAATTTCAACATATCTTTTTCATATGACATCTAAATGACATGATTCTTGAGGCTTTAGAAAGACAACTTCAAGGAAAACTTTAATGTTGAAAATTTTTTCTAAATAATCCCAAAAATATATCAAAAAATTTAATTAAAGTGGCCCATCACATTAGTTTCAATATTTTTTCAGTATTTGGAACAGTTTCAGTGTATTAACCATGACTTTTTCATTTTATATCCAAATAATATGATTCTTGATTTGTTACAAAGATAATTTCAAGATCTATAACTTTATCTTACGTACTTATTCTAATTGATCAATTATATATATATATATATATCAAAAATTAAAGACAAATGACCCATTTTCCAAATTCAGCATTTTCTTAAAATACACTTATACAATTTTGGGATTTTCTTAATCTTTCCTTTATTTTCATTTATTAAGGTACTCAGGCTATCTTCATCATGATCCATATGTCAAAATTAATATTTCATATAATTTAGTTAAAAAAATTTTTATTAGAAATTAAAAAAAATTTACCACACTTGCCATTTTTAACACCTCGGGCGTTACACCAAGGCATAATGAGTGTGTGCTCTTGGAAGAGTAGATATAAAGATGGGGTTCTCAAACTACTATATAAATTATATTGTTTATGTGTGCTTGTTTATTTATTTTCTTGCACTTTAATATTCTATTACTTAGTTTACATTGCATAGCACACAAGCACAAAAAGAGGAAAAATAATCTTGCAGGGGTTAAGTGATTAATTTTCATGAACCTAATTCACCCCTCCCCTCTTGGGTTAAGCCACCATTGTGGGACCCAATAGGATTTGCATAAGATTATGCTCATTTGAAATTTCTTCCTTCACCTTCTTTGAATCATCCAACTCATCTCCTTAAATAGATCTTCGGAAACTTGACCATTACAGAGGAGAAGGTTGGGATGGATGCATGAACTAGAGTAGGTTTAAATGTAGAAGATTGTTGAGATTTATACCATTGGAGTGTATGCCTTCTGATTCATCTTGAGTTTCTACAACGCTGTTCTTTTACCAGAGAGGAAGATAAGCTGTTGTTGAAATGTTTTTTCTTATTTTGACTTAACACAGCTAGAAAACCTACAATGTCGCTTATTGCTGGAAGTAGTGACTAAGATAAGGCTGCATGTTGAAAGCATATGGGCATAGATGCTATTTTGATGCATATCACATAATTCAATTAACCTTGGACAAGTCACATCTTCTCTCTGTCTGCATTTATCTGCCAAAAGTCTCGGACAAATTCTCCCATGAATTTTGTCTGTCAATCGATTCTTTGTGAATGTGATTTTTCTATAGTAAGTAACAAATGAATTCTTGTGGCTTAGACAAAGTTGAACTAGCCTATAGACAAATTCAATTTTGTCTTGCTCGATTAGATGGAGTAAGATGTTCTTCTTTTGTTCAACATTCGTTCGTAGAAAGCAATAGGTGAACTTTGGTGGGTAGACGAAGTCAAATTTAATTGTATAACACTTAGCGGTGTTAAAATTTAGATTATTATTAGAAAGTTATGATTTTGAATTTTATACAGTGAGTACAAATTAATATTTTAATTTGGAGTAGGAAAATTTATGAAATTCAGGATAAAATGGTGCATGCTGAATTTAACGTGCGCATGTGAGAATAATTTTATAATTAAACTTATAATTTATCAAACCCAAATATTGAGTATTTTGAAGGATATATTTATGGAAAAGTTATGATGTTAAAGCATGAGAAAATACATAAGAAATTTAGAAAATTTTATGACATGATGCATAATTTATGATAGAAAATTTATGTATATATGTTTAAATAATTATATGATGTTAATTTTAATTATACAAGTGAATTAGTATATTTTGTGGTCAAAATTTATGTGGAAAAAATCATGTGAAAATGGGTAGAAAAGAATGAAATTAAATAAAGGAAAGATTGAAAAAAACCCAAAACAGAATAAGTGTATTTTGAGAAATGTTGAATTTGAGAAATGATCATTTATGTCTACATTTTGGTATATATAATGGATGAATTAGAATAAGTGTTCAACATAAAAGTTATAGATCATTAACTTATCTTTCTAATGAATCAAGAATCATTTGATTTGGATATTATATGAGTAATTTATGATTAATACACTGAAACTATTTCAAATGATTGAAAAATAACAAGATTAACGAGATGAATCAATTTATCTAAACTTTTGACATATTTTTGGGATGATTTAGAATAATTTTTCAACATAAAAGTTGTAACCCTTGAAGTTATCATTCCAATGCCTCATAAATTATGTCATTTTGATATCATATCAAAATTTAAATGCTAAACATACTAAGGCTATGTCTAGTGGATAATTAAGGACGGGATTAAAGTGTATAATTTGGAAATTTGTGTATTATTTATGCAATATAATTTTGGAAATTTATATAAAATACCTATTGAGATAAATATATGTGTATGATGTATAATTCTCAATGTTTTATTGTTTTTTATATAACATTGGACGTTTAATTATTAAGTGGGTGAGTGATGGCCCATAATTTAATTGAGGCAAGATAAGCATGATTAAATGTTATTAATTCTATCTATTTGAGAAAAATAATATTTAGGTATTAATGTATTAATAAAGGAATAATTAAGTGTTGCATTAACTATATTAAATAGATAAGATTAAAGTAAAAAAAATGAAAAAAGGGGGAGTTGTATGTATATAAAATGAAGGTGCACAGATAGAGCACTGAATGTTAAATGGGATATGGTGCTCTATCATCTCTTTTTTGCCATTCATCCCACCTTCTTTCATGCCTAACCTATCTCTCCATGCCCTAGTCATTACACCAGCTCCTTCATGCCTCAACTTTCATGCATTTTCAACTAGAAAACTTTCATCTAGGTGTGCAAACATCATCCACGCCCCAAGGCTTGAAACCCTACCTATTTGGACAGTTAGAAGAGGAGAGAAAATTCATTTTGTTCCACCTTGTTGTTGTATATGGATGAAACTAGAAGATTAGAAATGTAAAATGATGGGAGAATGAAAGCTAAGCTTGGAAATCCAGGTAAATCTCTCTTTTTCAATCCCATTTTATGGTTTTGGTATATTAGGACTTATACCCCATTTTGTAAATAGTGAAATGGTTGGTTTTTGTTGGATTTAATTGTGAAACTCATGAAGAAATTGATTAATATATGATTTATGACATGTTTAGCCTGATTTAGACGTGATTAATGGTAATTTGGAGTTAACCCAATTGTGAACAATGATATATGAATAGTAAACATGAGGGTTTGTGTGTAAATGTGATTATGCTTGGTTTAATTGAGTTTTAAGTTTGATTAGCATATATTTAAGATGAATTTAATGTTAATTATGCTTAGGGTTCATTATATGTGATTGGGAGTGAAACCCCCAAATCATGTTTATTGAAAAACTTGCAAACAAGCGAAGCTTATAAGATGTTTGATGAAATATCTTGTTGAGAAAACTATATCTAATGAATTAACTAGATTGTGGCTTGTGATGAGCTATAAATGAGGTCATAATATAGTTCATTAACATGCATGATTTTAATTGTGGGTGAATCAAGTTAAGTAACGTTATGGTTAATATATCAGTGCATTGACGCACTTATGAAGTTTGTAGCCTTATTATGGGGCTGGTAATGATACTTGAATAGTGTAAATCTTTGATTTGATGAATATCAATCATTTGGATTGAATTGTAATATATATATATATATATATATATATATATAATATGTGTAGGATCATCCGGTGTGTGGCTGGAAAGCTAAGTCTGAATACAAGGATGGTAAGATGGTTCTTGATCTAGGTAAGTAGGGGTGCTTGTTTTCCATATATGATTGGTTGAGTGGATGGGGATATTGTATATCCATTGTAGTGTAAACGGGCATGTAAATTTGATTGCCTGGGATAATGGACATCCCATAATTTGTTATTAAAATGACTTGATGAGATTGAATATATCCCCTAGCTTTGTGTTATAATATGTGTAATTGTGTCTATATGAGATGCAAGGATTGTGATTATCCCTTAGCTTGCTATTATGGGTGTTTATTGTTTTACTATAGATGTGTGGTTTTGAGGGATAAAATGCATCCCTTAATCTTGCTTTTTGTGATATAATTTTGGTCACTTGAGATGTTAGGGATTGAGAACATCCCAGTTTGCATTGTATGATAATATGAATGTATATGTGAATTGGACCGGGATTGATAAGATCTCATTATATTTTATTTTTTATGATTATGTAATTTCATGAATAAAGTATGATTGAGATTGATGAGCATCTCAAAAGTTATGGATTTGCTTATGTATTCATTTATTATGTAATGAGATTATGATATGAATTGAGTTTGCATGACTATGCCTAGAGGGCATACTGATATGTATGTATGAGATTAAATTTATGTTAAATTGGGTTTTGGAATGGCTAGTGGATCCCTGTTGTTATTTATATTTTGTTATACACCTACTTATTGAGTTACTCGAACTCACGCCTTCTTATTCTAGTTTTTTAGCTGACAGGATAGGTAAAGAATCCCAACTGTGGATTAGGACTGATAATTCAGATTTGAAGACATTTTGATTATGAAATGGTAAATTGGGATTGGAATCCCTTTATATTATATTTTTGTAAATTAAAAGTTTAATTAAATATCTATAATAAAGTTAGAATGATGTATATTGTATAGCAAGAGCATGTCATAGTGATATAATTGTAACTGTAGCTATGTGGTTGCCATCATATTGGTTCCGGTCTTGGGACAGAGCTGTGAGTATGAGTGTGAATAGTGAGTTATGTTAATGCGTATGATTAATAAAATTATAGTAATGTATGCACAGGCTTAAATCTTAATATTTCTGGGGAGATTCTACTAGATTTTTTATAGAATAATTCTCTTAAAAATAGGCAAATAAAAAAATGTATGTATTCCAGGTGTAGACCCTGATATTTCAGGGTAGACTCTGCCAAATTTTTGGCAGAATTTGCATAGAAATGGGGAGTTGATAGGAAAATATTAGCATCCCGCATCGGCCCCGGTAGTGTGAGGTAAAAACACATAGGGTGGGGGCTGCAGAGCATTACAAATTGTCTAAGAAAAATTCTTCTTTACTTCATCTTGGATGAATAAGGCTCTGCACTTCTTCTTTAGATTTATCTGTATCAAGTTATAGATGAATGTGCTTATGCATTGAAGTCTACTTTGTCTAGCTGCTACTTTGTCTATCCAGCTTCATTTGTGTGCACTATGCCACATCCACTTTATCTTTTACTTTGTCCGTAATAAGTTGTGGACAAATTTGATGATGTAGACAAAGTTGAATTCCTTATTCTGCATTTGTCCAAGCAATTGATGGAGTTCATCTTTGCAACTTTTTTCTTACTTAATTCTTGATTTGTCTGTCTTCGCTCAAATGAAGTTGCTTCTATTTTGGCTTTAAATCTTGCCTTCTTATCCTTGAATGAATCCTTTCATTTGACTTTATTTGTCAGACAAAGTCTCTTTCCTTTGTGCATAATTGTCCAGGCAACCATTTCTTTGTCTTTCTTCTTTCCACATTTGTCTAAGTGCTTGGTTGAATTACTTCTTCTTACTTTATCTTATACAAACTCTAGCTAGTAGATTGCCCATAGTTTAATCTCTCTAATCATGAATTCATCTTCAACTATTTCTGTCATTGCATTTGTCTATGGAGTTTTCTCTCTGAGTTTAATAGACAGAGCAAGCTCCTTTGTTGCGTATCTCGAAGCATTGTTTCTTATTCTTCTTCTTTGGTGATCTTCAACAATTTAATCCTTCTGAATGTAGTAGATATTTGACATGGCTGATTGCAGTTTTGCACTTAAAGATTCTCTACACTTGCTACATTATTAGTTTTTAAATAAATTATTTAATCAGAATGTTTTTATCCTTATACGATTTTAAGATGTTGTGGAGCAAGGGTAATATACATCTTTATTTAGGCACATAATGTGATAACTCAATAAGGCTAGTGCAAATCATATAATTCAACATATATAATAATCATGATTAAATGAATTAGAATTATCAATATATTAAAGATAATTGTATGCTAGTATGATTTAAACTTTTATGATTATGCATACGTTTTTAGCATATCATCAAATATCAATCAATAATCATTAAGTCATAAGTATTGTTAATAATTTAAGCATTTATATTGTTTCATGTTAATACAAGTTTTGTTATCACTAAAATATATATAGTAATTCTAACAATCTCCCCCTTTTTGATGATGACAAAACTTGAAGACTTGTGATAAAAATTTTACTAATTAATAAAGCCCCCCCTGAATAACTGATTTATATAATCCTATGGGGTTCAACACTTTGCTAATGATCTTACATTTATTAGATTGTCTAATTCACATAAATCAATTCTCCCTCACTTCTCTTTCTCAAAAGTCTCTTTCATGTCTTCTCCCTCATTTTAGCATAATAAAAAAGGTTTAGCACATCCTTCTTCTTCTCCTCATTTGTGTTGGGATTATTGTATGATTTTGATGACAACAAAACTTGTCTTAAGACTTGATCTATGCTAATAATGATTTTAGTTTAGGAAGCCAAAATGAAGATAAATATGCTTGGCATGAATAATCATTATTGCAATATTTTGAATGCAAGCATATTACATAATTTATTTTGTAGAATGAGGAATTCATTATGATACATAGTGCATTAACCTTATTTATTACATGTTGGGTCATAGATATATCATCTGCTTTATAAAGTTTTCACTTTAAGCTTTCATTGAAAAATATAACATGTGATTTATCCATGTTCTACAACTTGTAAAAATTATGTGCGGATAAATATATTTTGATAAGTGTGCTTCATAGAAGATATTCTTTACATGAAAAAGAAATTATGCTTAAATGATTTATCCATCTCTAACTTATGTATATTATATGTGGATAAATGTATTTTGATTTACAATGAAAAATATCAAGTTAACAATATGGCAAAAGTGCATAAATTTTCAAATGCATGTTCATTATTACAGTAATTTTGCTACAGTAATTTTGCTAAATAAAATGCAACAGTAATGCTATAGTGCCAGATGAAGTGGATTGTCTAAGACAAAGTGGAAGATGAAATTTGTCTAAGATGAAGTAAAGTTTCAGACGAATTAGCAAATGAAGTAGAAGATGAAATTTGAATTAACAGACAAAGTAACAAATGAATTGCTACAATAATTTGTTCTCTAGTAACTTGCTACAGACAAAGCTTCAGACAATCAGCAAACAAAGTAACAGACAAAATGCTATAGTAATTCTAGAACAGTACCAATGGACAAACATTTTAAGTAGGCAGATTCGTCTGATACTTACTTCAGATAAAGTAGTACTACAATGATCTGCTACAGTAACGTGCTATAGTAACTTGCTAAAGTAAAAATTAGTTGTTTTCAAATATTGAAAATTCAACATTCTACAGCAACTGTATCTTACAACAATATTCTTTTAAGCGGTCCACAACCTTTCTGGATTGTAAAAATAGATAATCTATTGAAGGAGAACAAAATGCTTGAAGGTTCTAAGTGTTAAACAAGAATCAAACATCAAGAACCCATTCAAATTTTCAAGTGCAGGACTAAAAATATTTGCTCTAACCATCTGCCACATTTTAGAAAGTTTGAGTTATAGAGATTTCATGTGCTCAAAGATATCAATCTAAATACTCTATTCGAAATCTCATACTATCTGAATAAAAATGAAAAGGCAACAGATGGAAAAAGAAGTTTAGAGAGCAAAATACATTTGTCTAAAAGTGAAAAAGCCCAAATTTGTTTGGAATCAACTATGGGCAAAGTAGGAAATGAAGAGACTCTGTCCAGCTAGAAAGAGACTTTGTTTGATATTAACTTTGGATAAATTCAATAACTCATTGGTTAAAGTGGGGTGGCTAAGTTTGTCAGAATATATTATCTTCTTTCCAAAATCATGAATCAAGTCAAAACTATTGCATATCCTCATTTGTCAGTTGCCTAAACTAGCTATTCACCTTTTTCTGTGTCAAGATCATCACTATAGAGCTCTAAGCATATGGGAATTAATTAGAAGATGGAATTTTCAAATGGGAGATTATCAGAACTATCTTCTACATTTATTACTTACTCATCTACTTTCATCTTTGCATTCAATGAAGATCATCTTTCTCTAACAGTGAAGTTTTCAAGAGAGCTATTTAAGGAGAAGAGATTAGACAATTCAAGGTGATGAAGGAATACTTTTCAGATGTGCTTAACCTTATACAAATCCTTCAACCCACGGCCAAGAGCTAAACCTTTAGTTATCTATCCTTGAACTTAAACCTTCATATTCTTCATGGCCATTATCTTTACATTATGAGAAGATCCTTTTGTATTACTAGAGTTGTAAAAGATTTCATCTTCCCTTGTGCTTCATTGTAACACTTTGTAAAGTTTATTAGTTTTCTGGTTAATCTGAAAATTAGAGAGTTGGCAGTGATCTCTAGAAAACCATCAAGTTTGCTAGTGATCTTAGAAACTAGTGAGTTTCTTGGTGAGCTTGTGAAAACCAGAAGAGTATTGGGAGTACTATGTTTATGCCCCCTGAACTTGGAATCCAGAAGAATGTTAGGAACACTTGTTTATGCCCCTTAAAACTAGAATCTAGAAGAGTGATGGGAGCATTATTATATTTTTATTATATAGGATATAGTGGAACCCAAGGCACAATGAGTGTGTGCTCTTGGAAGAGTGGAAGTAGGGACGAGGTTCCCAAACCACTATAAAAAATTGTGTTGTTTGTGTGTGCTTGTTTACTTGTGTGATTACTTTACTTTCCTTGCACATTATTGCTTTAGGATTTATCTCACACTGTATTACACACAAGCATCGAAAAGGGGATAATAGTTAAATAGGCGGCAAGTAAGAAATGTTTATAAACCCAATTCACCCCTTGCCTTTTGGGTATAGCCATCCTACAGGTACCAACAATTTGTTTATTCTCCTCCCCCTATTTCCTAGAGCCCTTACTAATTTCTTTCTTTTTTTAATCACATGATTTACTTATCTCCAAAAAAAATATAGCACATGCTCTTTAATCAGATTGTTCAATTCATGTAATGTATAAACAAGAATCTAATATAAATTTTCATCAATAGAGGGCACAATTTCTTAATTTCTTGTTGAGTCTTGTATAAGGCATGGGATAATTGTGACATGCAAAGAGTAGGTTCATATCAAGGACAACATTCAGACATTAGATTGTTTAAGCAATTTTCAAGCATAATCATGTGTTAAGCATGTTCAAGGGCACTATGATATCAAGGATATAGTTGAAATTTTGAAGCATGTAAACAACTTTCAAACATAGTTCAATTATCATTTCAAAATTTTGATATGTAAACATCTTTTAAACATATATCAATCCACATATTATTTATCAAAATCATGATTCTTTTATACAAGGACACTAAATTATTATTCAAAATGATTTCATGCAAGGAGATAAGTCTTATTGTGACAATGCATGATTCTAGCTTGATGGGTTTAATGTTGTCCTTGTTTTTAATGTGTCTCTACTTATATTTTGTTTCAATTAACAAACTATCATTATTATTAAGAGAGAAGGTTAAGAAATTTAATAATAGATTCAATAGTTTGCTTGAGAAGTGGAGAGATGCTTCGTATTCTCTATCATGTATAGAAAAGATTAGAAACAAGATGACATTTCTATAGAGTCTCATAATATAGCTTAGCCTAAGAGGGGAGGGGTGAATTGGGTATATGAAAATTTATTACTTAACCCTTGTTGAACCATTTCTCTATTTTCATGCTTGTGTGGGGTGCATTGTAAAATAAATAATAAAACAAATAAGTACATGAAGGATAAAGCAGATAAACAAACACACACAAATAACATGATTTTTATAGTGGTTTGGGAACCCCGTCCCTACATTGACTCTTCCAAGAGCACACACTCATTATGCCTTGGGTTCCACTATATCCCATATAGTGGAAATACAATAATGCTCTCAACACTCTTCTAGATTCCAGCTCTGGGGGGTGTAAACAATGTTCCCAACACTCTTTTGGATTCCAGCTCCAGGGGGCATAAACATAGTGCTCCTAGAACTCTTTTGGATTTTACAAGCTCACCAAGAAACTCATTGGTTTCAAAGATCACCAGCAAACTTAATAGTTTTCTAGAGCTTACCAATAACTTATACAATGTGATTTTTCCAAGCTTACCACAAACTCCCTAGTTTTTCAGATTAACCAAAAAATTAATACACATTTAAGCACAGGGGAAGATGAGATCTTTTACAGCTCTAGTAATATAAAAAGATCTTGTCAAAATGTAAACTCAATGGCTATAAAGATATGTAGATTGAAGCTCATAAAAGATAGATGATGATTTAAGCTCTTGGCCATGGGTGAAAGGATTTGTATAAGGTTAAGCACATTTGAAAAGTATTCCTTTACCACCTTTGAATCGTCCAACTTGTCTCCTTAAATAGATCTTCAAAAACTTGACTGTTGCAAAGGATAAAGTTAGGAATGATGCAGGAATGAGAGGAATTTAAAATGTAGATGACCATTGTGATTTCTGCTGTTGGGGTTTGTCTTGATCTGTTGTGATGCCATTCTTTTACAGAGAGTAAGATGAGTTATTGTTGAAATGTCTTTTCTTGTTTTAACTTTACATAGCTGGAAAACTTACAGATCTACTTATTGCCAAAAATAGTTCTGAAATGAGTCTGCACGATGAAACATAAGTGCAAATGCCATTTAGATGCTAGTAACATAAATTAATGTTCCTCTAACAAGTCATGGCCTCTCTCTATTTGCATTTATCTGCCATAAGTTTTATATGAATTCTCCCATGAGATTTGTCTATCAGTCAATCCTTAGTGAATGTGATTTATCTATTATAAATAACAAATGAACTTTGGTGCCATAGATGAAGTCGAACTGATCGATAGACAAATATTTGCTTTATCTTACTCGAATAGATGAAGTATGATGTTCTTCTTGTATTCCACATTTGTCTGTTGAAACTGGCAGATGAACTTTGATTTAATTTGTCTTAGACGAATTAGGCTCTTCGCTTTGTCTATAGGTTTCTCTATAGTAAGTTGTAGATAAATGTGCCTATGCATTGAAGTTCACTTTCCAAGTAGCTACTTTGTCTATGTAGCTTCATCTTTCCTCACTGTGCAGCTTCCACTTCGCCTTCTACTTTGTCTGGTGTCACAAATGAAGTTGATCCCATAGAAAAAGTTGAATTCCTTCTGCATATTTCAAGCAATAGATGGAGTTTGTCTTTGCAATTACCTGCTTCATTCTTGATTTGTCTATCTTTGCTTAGGCAAAGTTGCTTATACTTTATCTTTACACCTTCTTATCCTTAGATGAAACCATTCATCTAGCTTTGTTAGTCAAACAAAGTTTCTTGTAGTATGAAAAATCTCCCATAGATATATTTGAAGAATTAGGCTTTAAATGGATAGGAAGATGAAGCTCTTGAATGATATTTGAAGGTTAAAGCTCTTGGCTTGGGATTGCAAAGATTTGTGAAATATTTTGACTTAATCCTTTTTCTTCTTCAACTCCTTCTTACTTTATCTTAGATAAACTCTAGCTAATAGATGGTCCACATTTTAAGCTCTCTAAACATGACTTCGTCTTCAACTATTTCTGTCATTGCATTTGTCTGTGGAAGTTTATCTTTGGATTTAATAGTCAAAGCGAGTTCCTTGTAGCTCATCATTGAAGCCTTGTTTTCTTCTTCTTCTTCTTTCATGATCTTCAACAATTTAATCCCTTTAGAACATAGCAAATAGTTGAGGTTACTGATCATAGTTCTGTACTTGCTATGTTGTTAGCATCATATAATCAGAATGTATATATCCTCATGTGATGTGAACGTATTGTGAAGTAGGGATAATATACATTTCTTATTTAAGCACACAATATGAAAACTCAATAGAGTATAGTGCTAAATATGATTCAACAAATTAACACTTTAAATGATGATATCTAAGTGCATCATGAAGTAAAAGATATATGCTTGCATAATTAAACATTCATGATTATATATATGTTTTAATCATATCATCAAATGTCAATCAATATATATTTTTAATAATTTAAGCACTCATATTATTCCATCTTAATACAAGTTTTTTTATCATCAAAATCATATATAATACTCCTAACAATTTCAACAAATGTCAGAGAATCACAGTGTTGTCAAGTCCTTCTTCGAAGTAGGTTCAGGCTAAAGATGACAATGCAAATTTCAAGACTGCAGAAAGAATTCAGTTTCTTCATGATAGAATTAAACAATTAAAGGTTTGTTTTACACCAAGGGTAATACTGCTCATTTTGAATGTCACTTAGCCAGGAACTCTGTAGCTTATATGCAAGCCATGGATTGCATAAAAAAATTGGAGATGGAGTTGGACAAAGCTTATCAAAGGATTGATGAATTGGAGACTAGTGTTGATATTTTGACCGAATATGCGGTTTATTCTTAATGTTTTCCAATTTTCTTATCCTTTACATAGTTTTATGTTTGAGTTGTTGAGTTATGTTTTATGTTTCATAAGTGCATTCTTATACTAATTCAAGCATTGAATATTTATATTTGATTAAAAGAATATTGGATATTAGTTTATTCATCATAAATCAAAGTTGAATATGCAAGATCTTATTGGGTCTTGTTTGGGTCTCTAATGTATGAGGATCTATTCCATGTTTGTGCTACCAATTTATCTCTCCTATTATTTTTACCAAGAGAGTGGTTACTGAGATTTGAGTCATAGAATTAATGTGTCTCTTGAAAACTGGTTGTGACCCTATGTATTCTCTGTTTTGTCTATATTAGATGACATCTATTTGAACAAATGATATACAAAGTTAAGAGATGGACAGATATGGAGCAAGGTTTGGTTGAGGGAAATAACTAGATTTATTTTTTTAAAAGAAGTGATGAAGCATTTGATGAAAGAATTGAGATATGCCAAGAAGGTAAATGTTTATTCAGATCTTCTTTTGACTAGCGGCTGTATAACTTATGAGGATGTTATGGGTCAAGCTGCAACTTTGGAGAAGGAATTATTTGAGGCTCAGTAGAGGATTGAGGAGCTAGCAGCAGTTATAGAGGTTTTAAAGTAGTAGAAGTTTTTAATTTTCTTTTGCTTATTGTGCTAAACTAAATGGATTTTATTGTTCTCTTAAGAATTTTATTCTAGTTTTCTTTTCATGTTGAGTGTTATGATTATGAGTTTTATCTTCATATCAATTCCAATTCTTTTTAAGATATCATGCCTTTATACATTATTATATAAGGAATGACTAGGAATGGAATTCCTATTCGAAACCTTAAACTATAAAGTTTCCCAAGCAAGCTTGACAATGCCTTAGAATTGTAATGATGTTAGAGTTTGATCATTTAAAGTTTATTAAGATTTTCCAAAATAATTTACTTCAAAATAATAACCTTACATCAAATTAAATCCAAAGCAGTTTATTCAGAGACATCTAGAGTATATAGCAATGAAATATATGATCAAGTTAGACAACTTATCTCGTTTGGCACTTCCTTTTATAACTTTCTCATTTGAGCTCATAAGTGTTTTGTCAGTCTTGACTATTTGTTCAACTTTTGGTATTTGAAGTTGTTGATGCATCATCTGAAATTTGATATTGTCTGGGATATAATCTTGATTTGTTTAACCATTTGTTTGCATCCAAAACTTGAACTTGTTGACTTATTTGCTTGGATTTGTGAGCTAAGAAGAAGGTTTTGATTTTTCATTATTCTAATTTTTCTTCAATGGTCGTTTCAAGCTTTCCTACATACACTTAAGAAATTCTTGCACTTTATCATCACAATTATATATAGTAATCCTAACATTGCATTGATTAGATTATTATTCCTCTTATTGTCAATCAGATGCACTAAAGTATCTACGACCCTTTCTCAAGTGCTGTGGTAGGTGTGCTTATTGAAGTGACCTACTATGTCTCCATGCAGATCCAAAACAATAAAGCCATTAAGTCTAGGCATCCATATGTGATATATGCTCTCGCAAGGTCATACTTGTAAGGCCCTGGAAATTTCAAAAATGTAAATGTTCACTCTTGTAAAGTTTTAGAAATTTTTACAATGCGGCATA
>JAYJMB010019438.1:9428-21992 GCA_036873735.1 Pouteria campechiana
CTCTCTCTCTCTCTCTCTCTCTCTCTTCCAGATTGATAAGAGCTTCAGAGTTATGGATGTTGGGATTCATAAAGCCAAATGAATTTTGTTCAAATGATCCAAATGTTACGAGCCTCCACTTGGTTTGTAATTCTAGAATACATACCAGATTGCTGATGTCTGTAAATCAATGAACAAATAAATGAAAGCGAAGAACTTCTCTTCATGCTCCTATTTAGCTATTGCTTGACTGCATTCTGTATTCATATGCTTTAGGTTTCTGTTCCCAGCATTTGGAGGGCTGCTGTATGGCTATGATATTGGTGCTACATCTGGTGCCACCATTTCTATAGAGGTATAGTATGATTTGAAATAAGCATGTGAAGATATTTATATGATTATTGACTTCATGGTATAGGATAAATCTTAAGAAATATGGTTGAAAATATTACTTTTGTTCTATTGCATTTTGGAATTTTCTTGTTATGGTATCATTGAAAAAAATGAGTTCTAATAACTGGGTTTGCTGTCCAAGTTCTGAGTTTGGAATTCTTCTCATGCCTTCTTTTACCTTTATTTGATGATTTTCTCTGATAATTTTATTTCTTTGCAGTCATCTACTCTAAGTGGAGTAAAATGGTACAACTTATCCTCTGTGGAAATTGGGCTTGTGGTGGGTTGATGATCTTATCTCTGTATTTTTACCGCATTGATTCATGATCAGATGGCATTCTTAGTTTGTTTTTTTAGATATTCAGCATTTCAGCTAATTATAAACTTATTGATTTTTTCCCATATCTCTCATCATCATCACCTTCTTCTTTTGCTTCTTCTTCTTCTTCTTCTTCTAATTTTCCTTTTTATTGTGGATTCTCAAATCTTTGTAGGTCAGTGGCTCACTATATGGGGCATTAATTGGCTCTTGTCTTGCATTCACTGTTGCTGACTTTTTAGGTTAGTATATTCTCAACTCTATATGTTTTTCCTCTTTAATATTTGTAATATTGTTTTTTTTTTAACATAATCTAAATGGTGAAATTCTTATTTGAAGGCAGGCGGAGGGAGTTAATTCTTTCCTCTGTGCTATACCTTATTGGAGCTTTGTTAACAGCACTAGCACCCAACTTCCCTATCATGGTGATTGGACGCTTTTTGTATGGCATTGGAATTGGATTGGTAATTTACTTTTACCTGTCTGGCCACTGACATTTCTGCCATTTAAGTTTCTATTTTTTTTTATTAAATGGGCTGATTCAATAAAGTGTTCCACCTTTTTCTCATTTGATAGCCATTTCCAAGGATGAATGAAAATCCATGATGTATTCGCTAGCCTTTTTAGCCTTTTAATTGCCTGATAATCCTTGGATTTCCTTTGAGGCTTTTGCTTTTCTTCATGTAAGGGTCCGTTTGGATGTGTTAGCTGCAAGTGCATTAGTTATATTCCTCCTCTACATACCTTTTAAGATTGATTTGACATCTTAACTACCATAATAATTCTATTTTTTTACATAATTATCTTTATTTTCAATCATTTCTTTTTACTTTTCATTAAAAACCCTATCTTCCCTACTCCACTTTTATAACACAATCCCCAAGGTAATGCACTTGCATTACCAACACACCTCTTAGATATCCCATCCAAACGGAGCCTAACCCCTCTAGGCCTCTACCATTATTTCCATTGTTACACCATGGAAACAAATAAGTCATTAAAGTCTTGTGATTTCCAATGGGGGGAGTAACAGTCATAGCTCTCTATTTTATTTAAGGGGTGAAACACAGACTCAATTTACTGTAAATTTATACTTAACTTTTAAAAGTGCAGTACACAGAACTCAATAAGAAGGTGAGATGTGTTAAGAACTGTTTCCTTGTAATATAGCCTGAAACTATTGAATTTTCAAAAGTGAATTACCACTGACAGCACAACAGATTTTATTAAATCCAAAGGAGCTTTCATTTTATTTTATTTTTTGGGAATTTACAATGACAAAGAGTAGATTTAATCAATTTTCAAAGGGTGGGTATTTTCTTTTGGCCAGTTGGTCATTCAAATACAGTTAGAGATATCCAGAAGAAACAATAATGAAAATTTGTATGGAGAAATGATTCTTAACAGAACTAGCTATCCTGCGTGCTAGAAGATATTTGTAAGTTTTTGTTTTTGCATTACATACATTCATGTGCCATTTTCCTGCCCTTTCAGGCAATGCATGCTGCTCCAATGTACATTGCCGAGACTGCTGCATCACAGATACGAGGCACACTGATCTCTCTCAAGGAATTCTTTATAGTTCTTGGAATGCTTGTAAGTATCTTAAACGATCATACTGTACGGATCACTTTAAGTTCTATTTACAGTTGTTGAACTTCAAATACTGAGATTTCTGGGGTATCATGCAGCTAGGTTATATCGCAGGCAGCCTTTATGTGAGTTTGGTTTCTGGATGGCGCTATATGTATGGAACCAGTGTGCCCCTATCATTGATTATGGGGATTGGAATGTGGTGGTTGCCACCATCACCTCGATGGCTGCTTCTGTGTTCAATACAGGGAAAAGCCAGTATTCAGGATGTCCGACAAGATGCTATATGTGCTCTTTGTAGGCTGAGGGGAAAAGCTACCGATGATTCAGCTTCAGATCAAATAGATGAAATTTTGGTAGAGCTTTCTTATGTTAATCAAGAGAAGGTGGCTTCATTTTGGGAAATCTTACAAGGAAAATGTTTGAAAGCTCTTACTATTGGTGCTGGATTGGTTTTCTTCCAACAGGTATCAGTTTTGGTTCATAGATGCTGGATATTTGTTTATTTCCACCACTTGAGGTATCACACTAACTGAAATCTCGGAACCATCGATGTCTCTTACTTCCATGGCAGGTCACAGGACAACCGAGTGTGTTGTATTATGCTGCCACAATTCTTCAGGTTTGCACTTATGGATGATTTCAGAGATTCTGATTTTGCAAATGGTTCAAAGCTTTCAAAATTCAGTAGAAGTCTGCCATCATCCTAATTGAAATTTTGTGGACAGAGTGCAGGATTTCCGGCAGCATCCGATGCTACTCGAGTCTCAATTCTTATTGGCTTGCTAAAGGTATGTATTTCATTTTCATAGAGAGTAATTTGCCGGTGGCAGATTTCGAACTAAAATCTGTAAAAATGAATATGTTCAATGAGGTTTTGTTAGAATTCGTGAAGCATTTTGTTCCTGTCTTAAGTATGTGAATATCTTAAACATGTATATTCATGGCACATGTCATGAACATGCTTCTTTCTTCTTTGTAAAACAGTAAAAGTTCAACCTAATTGGTGCTGAAAAACTCTTGCACAAAGTCTATCTTTTCCATGGATGTTTTGAAGTTGACAGTTTGAAGTAACACTTTTGGTGTACTGGGAGCTATTTGCAGAATTAGCCACTTGTTTTGATGAAACATGTCCTTCACTGCATGTAATTTACTAGACATGTTTCTGTGTTTGCAAAAATGTTTTGGTTACTTCCCAAACCTCATAAATTTTTGGCTTTGGATGCACTTATAAATGCCATGTTTTGGAAAAAAAAACTATTCAAATTGGTAAATATAGTTTCTTTTGCATCCTACTAGTTAGCTTCCTACCCTATTTACTGCATCTGACTGTTTACTCCAGATGTTAGAGATGTATCTGCTGTCCAGGCTATATATTCTGGTTGTGGTACTTCTGTTCACACCCCAGATAAAATAAAAAAGAGTTGGGTTGGGGGGGAGGAATTTGACATCCTCTGCCTAAAAGTAGATACATGGGTTCTGCCCTGAATGGAATTGGTCATTTTTATGGAGATCTTTAGCTATTGATAATATAAAAATCGATAGATGATCTCAAAAAATCTTGAAGTGACATCGTTTTGAGGGATGAATGCTAAGCAGCTTTGTCTGAGTACTTGGTCTTGGAACTACAAACAGACTGCTGGTTCATTTTCAAATTTCTGACATGCGATTTCCTTTTTCAGCTGATTATGACGGGAGTAGCTGTTCTTGTAGTTGATAGGCTTGGCAGAAGACCTTTACTCCTAGGAGGTGTAAGCGGCATTGTAAGTTCTTTATTCCTTTACACAGGAATTGAGAATTGCATTTTGGACTTTTATGAAATAAATTGTCAATTCAAGAAGCAACCCTCAATGTACTTTAATTTTTGGATGACGGCCTTGGTTTGAAGACTCTAAGCATCTGGTTTTGGCCCTGTGTAATCCTTGCAAAAAGCATTTCTGACTATCTTGGACTATATTTGTACTGAGATAAAGCAGCTTTAAAATTATGATACGTTAAAGTTTGCAGGAGTATCACAATTCATTGAATTTTTATCTCACTACATGAAGATATGATTGTTTGTAACAGGTGGTTTCTCTTTTCCTGTTGGCATCATATTACACATTTTTAAATGATGCTCCCACTGTGGCTGTTGTTGCACTGTTGGTGTACGTGGGATCCTATCAGGTACAAGAGGCTATTTAAAGTTTTCTGATACTAGTTTCTCAGATGTTGTGCTTTGAAGTTCAAGAGTTGTTTATTTAATAAATCTAATATACTCTTAACACACTGAATCCTCCACCTCTCTTAAAGAATGATTCTATTTTGGTTTTAGAATATCCAGGAATATATATATTTTTCTCTCCTGTCATCCCTTTTGTGGCCTTATCGCTCATCTTTCTTCTGGAGGGAGAGAGAGTGTTTCAGGAGTTTTCATTTCGTGATTGATTTCTTTTGGCTTTTTTATGCATTGAATCTCATATATTCCCAAGGGATGTTGAATCCTCAAGTTCTTTATTGAATTTATCTTGCCTACTCACAAGATACCGAAGATTCCAGATCCCTTCTCTGTTCAATTTTGGTCCTTTTTGGTTGTGAGAGGGAGGGCCATCGTCAGTGATCAACTTGTTAGTGTGACTCTTTTATACTTTTCCATATTAGCTTATTTTTCATGCTTGCTATTAACAGAGGTTGTAATTTCCTACAGAGGGAGGTTAGTCATTAGCTTTTGACTCATTACTTTTGTCCGTTTGTTCCATCTTCTTCTTTTTCTTCTTTTTGGGGCATCTGCTGCTGTTCCTCCAATGCTGAGCCATCGATGCATTGTATTTGCCTATCGGATAGCTTCAGTTAGTTTTTCAGGCTGTTAAAATTCAAGCAAGAATTCTAGATACTCAAAGCACTTTGGGTGCACTTTACAAAATGTATTGCAATTTTGGATTATGTAAATTTGGATTACAAAACTGTCATTCCTCCCATGTTGGCAGTATGCCCAATAATTTGTGGAACTATTTCTTTGTGCTCTGGTGTTGAACCTGAAGCAAGCTAGGCATTTGTTTCACTTGCGTTGCCCCACAGAGAGCTTTCATAAATCCTGGGAAGTGTGACTAGTTAAACAGAGTTCCATTCTGCTTCAGATGGTTGGAAAAGACTAATGCCAGGCACAGCAGGCACAGATGGTACATGGAATGTTTCTTGTGAATTTACTTATATGGTGCTGATGTTTTGCTCAGTCATGATTTTGTACAGTGATGTCTTGACCAATGTCTGTTCCTTTAGCTTAGAGGTTTTGTATGATAGTTAAATTCATAAAATCTACATAAAATTTTTGTATATTATGATGTCCCAGCTGATCCTTAGGGAGTCTTTCTTTGCAGTTGTCTTTTGGTCCCATTGGTTGGCTGATGATTTCAGAGATTTTTCCTCTTCGCCTTCGAGGGCGTGGACTAAGCTTAGCAGTGCTTGTCAACTTTGCCTCAAATGCATTGGTGACATTCGCTTTCTCCCCACTGGCGGTAACTATCTTTTCAAACACAGTTTAATTCCTTGCTAATCTTTCACATGACACAGCTGTTGTAGTTTGAAATAGTCATGGTGTTGATAATCTTCCTAAAATTTAGCCATAGAAACACGAGCTTTGCTAAATTATATGCCCTGACATCCTTATAAAGGTAATTATATCTATTAAAAAACAACATCTGAATTTGGTAACTAAACTAAGTTTCGACTGTTGTAGGCTGAAATCTGAACTGTGGAATTCAGGGCATAGTTTCACTACTACGCAAATTCGACTTGCCTTACGAGTGTCTTTCCCCCTCCTTTTGTGTTGTTATTTTCATTATCTGTAAGCCACCAAAGTGGATGTCCACAGTCTAGCACATTCCTAAATAATGTGCAGTGGCAGGAATAGGAGAGTCAGCTGATTGCCACTTCCTGCCACTCTCCATTCACAAATTTTTCTTGTTTGTATTGTTGACAATTTTATTTTTTGGTATTGTTGCAGGCATTAGTAGGCACTGGAATCCTATTCGCTGGTTTTGGAGTCATTGCCGTAATATCTCTGGTCTTCATCTTCTTCTGTGTGCCGGAGACAAAAGGGCTTACTTTGGAGGAAATCGAGGCCAAGATTCTGTAGAACCCCAACTCTTCTTCTTTCCAAGATTTCAGTTTTTGATAGGAAATCTTCGTTCTGCCGCAGCCTATGCAAATGGGGTGATGGGAAATATTCCCTCGTGTGTACACTTAGCACGTGCCATGTATACCTTGCCCAGAAAAGCAGTTGCAGTTGCCTACATTCCTAAGATACTATTCATTATGCATGCGTTGCTATGTTGCTGCTCCTAGTTTTGTTATTTGTTGCTGTCTCTGGATATGGCCACAGTTCTAACTGAAATATCAGATATGTGGTTGTTCTTGTATCTCTGTGTTTTGGAGTCATTGCCACTGGTATCTTAGTGCTGCCCTTTATTTTGGACGACGTTGTGATTGGGTTCTAGGGAAACACTACAATGTCTTAAGACATTTGAATGTCATCGCAAAGATCATTTTGATATGAAGCTTGCTTGTGTGGGCCATGATAAAAGAAACACACTCAGGTGGGGTGGAAAACTGAAACTTTTCTTTCTTTTGATATATATGATTTTGGGTTTGTCTGTAGGCTAATCTAAATGCGTTGTGGAATCGAGTTGATTTGATAGGAATTGGATGTTATTATGGGTCTTTTATGCAATAAAAAAAATTAGAAAAAGGTGATCACATTTCTAAACAATCAAGATCCAACTTGGTTCAAGTAACCTAATAATAACCGTAGACCTTTCGCTAACTTAAAAACCAGCGGAATTTTCTTTTATGGTGAAAATTACCACTAGTGACCTGCATATCCCGTCATATATGTGAATCATTAGATGTATATTTTTTGAATAAATAGATAGATTTAATTCATAATTTGGACCATACGTGATTTTGTAATAAATATACAATGTTTACTTGTTATGACCTATTTTAATGTCTTATTCAATTAATTTTTATTTTAATAAGGAAACTATATTTAAAATATTATGTAAGGTGGGATGAAAGAGTAACATTTTGGACGGAACAGGGGCCTACCCATGCTTTTATAAGATGCAAAATGGACTAGGATGTTTTTAATGCATTTTATTCTTAATAAATATAAAAATGTAAACAATTATTTGAAATCATTTTTATCATTTCAATGCAAGAGTTACGGATTTGATTTTTTTTTTAAAACCAAATATCAAAGCGGTTAATATTAGATGTATAATTTATATATTATAAATTGATTATGGTATAACCCCATACAATTCTCTCTGGATTTACAAGCTTTCAACCTAAGCAGCAATTAGAAGTAACTTAACAGTACCGCATTATAAGTAGAGGTGCAACTTGAGGCAATTAGAAGTAACTCAATAGTACGGCTTTATAAGTAGAGGTGAAACTTGGGTAGGGTACCTGCGAATTAAACTGGAACCAATCTTTTTTTTAATAAGTTTTGTTTTACCTTTTTAACCCACATCCATTTTTAGGGTAGGTTTGATTCAAGGCATTGGGTATTCAAACCAACCCGATCCACATTAATTATTTAAAAAAATACTAAAAGGCTTAACAAGTTAATACAATTTGACTTATTTTCATAATTATATGTATATTTCATATTATTACATAATACTTATATTTATGCTTTAAAGCTTAAAGATCACTCAATAAATTATGCTCTCATCCTTTAATAAATTACTAACTATTTCTATCTTAGTATTTATGATGGATGCAACAATCAAGTACAATTGAGATATCTTGTGAATACGAGATAAGCAAGTAAGGGGTTGAAGTTCAAACTTTCATTTGTATTTCATAACATATTTTTTTTATTTTGAAAAATGTTATTTATTTATACTTATATTATACATAACTACGACTATACTATATAACTACGACTATACAATTAGTTGATAGGTCAATTAAACTTAATTTTGAAAATGAACCGAACCAACCTAATTAAAAAAAAACGTAGTGTAAGTTCGACCGACCTAAATATAAGATAGCATAGGATTTTTACGGATAGATAGGATCAACCAACCGAACCGGACAAAGTTGCACAGACTTGTAAGTGATCGCGTATGAGGCGTTAGGCGTTAGCACCGGCACAGTAAAATCCCTCCTTTCCCCTAGCAGTTGCAGGGAACTAGGGTTTTAGAGCAGCGGCTGGGAAATTGGGAATTTTGGTTTTCTTCATGGCGAAATTCAGCGTCGTGCAGAAGCAGAAGAGAGCTCTAAATGCAGAGCGGAAGCGGGTGATGCATGGCGATCCCAACACGCGAAAGCTCAAGCAGAAACCGCAGCCCCTCGCCATCTCCGGCAAGCGCAAGCGAAAGCTCTTCAAGAAATGGCGCAGGGTATCTCAACGAACTGCTGGATCCCCTCCTCCTTTCTCTCCCGGCGAACGATTTGCAATGAAATCTGTCTCAACCATTTCTTCTTCATTTTTTTTCAGGAGCAGAAGGAGGCGCTGCAAAAGGGTCTCGTCACCATGCAAGACGTGGAAATGGCGATCGCAGATGGTATTATTTTTGTTTATTGATTGATTTAATACGTTTTCGTTCTAATTTTAAGAAAAGATCGGATCTTGAGATCGATACTACAGCGAGGTGTCTTCTTGCTCCGATGTTTTGTGATTGAGAGTGTCGCCCCTCCTTCTGTTTGTTTGGTATGCTAAAATAAGGGGAATTGAAATTGGCTGTGATTGCTGGGGTTTTCAGTTGCGTCTGTGGCATTCCTGGACTGGGCATGATTTCATTGTTTTTCATGAATTAACTTTCATTTGGCTGTTTCCCCGCTTTGGTTGTTGTTATTCGAGAATGCGGTTTTATTCTTTGGGTTCAAATGGGTTGCGTTGCATTTCACTACTTTAATCAATGGTGGGATTCTTTCATTTTTAGTAATATATAGAGAGAAAGAGCATCACTGATAAAGTTGACAAAGAATCTCTGCAGTGATTATAGTATCGTCCTTGCTGTGACCCTCATAACTTGCCTCTAATAATCAATTTAGATATCTTACTGGGGCGATTAGAAAGAAAAACTTGCATGAATGAAGCTTGTTTGTTGGCGATTTTTCACCTGAAAGTATCTGTTTTAACTGCATGGATCACGAGGAAACAGAAATGCTAAAGCCTTTTGGATGTGGCAACAATTCAATATTTGATTAGAAAGCCAAGTTTGCACTTGGTAGCGTTTAGTATTATTTGCAATGGTGATAATTTCTTCATCTTGATGACGCTATTTGGGTGAACAAGGCCTCTTGATTTCCTATCTGGCTCTTTGAGCCAATGTTTTTCTTGTATATTGATATTTGTAAGTGTTATAGTTTTTGTGGTTCTTGGATCGTGTAATAGTTTATTACGAATCATGCCATTATGTGTATCTGAATTGAGTATTTTTAACATATATTTGAATGGTTATTAGATGTTATCCTGTTATAAGTTTTTGCCCCGTGTATTTTATTTTGGCATATTGAAAGTTGGTTGGGTTGTAGCTTTTTCCTTTCTCTGGGAACTGTCTAATGCTGTCTGCTTCTTTGTTTCTATTTTTCTTGTTATGCTTATAGTCTTTAGGGTACTGAATTTTTTTTTCTTTTATTGGTATATATGTGACGTTTTCCTACCTCATATACTTTCAACAATCGTGCCTTCTTCTCATTATTATTCATTTTTTTAATCATTAAATTTATCATTCCCCATCATTGAACTTATTAACTCTATTTATTTATTTTATAGCTGACATCATTTCCGTTATTTAACTTTCATTTTTGACATTCTGCTTTTTCATGTTTTCCCTCTCTTGTTGTCCAAGTATCCAAACACAATATAACACTGTTGGCTGTAAATTTGTTAGAACCTTGTTTATGCTTTCAGCAGGACATTTTTAGAAACCGTCATTGAAATTTGTACAGGAGGCTGTGCGTGGTCATGTTTTGTTTCAAGTAATGTTTGCTCATGGAAGTTATTGTTCTGAAAAAAAATGCTTTTCTTTTCTTTTTTTTAGAGTTGTGATGATGTTCTTTGCAGTATCATAGCTGATATGTGCAGCTTGTGATAAATAGGGCCTTCTGAGGATACAAACAGCAAGGCGCCTATGAAGTTTCCCATGAAGAAGGGTGGAAAGATGAAAATTAAAAAGCTAAAGGGCAAAGGCAAAGGTAAGTATTATTCTTGGCATTGGATAGCACTAGTACTTGCTACGTTTCATTCAATCTGCATACAATTCTAACATTTTCTTCTTTTTCTGTGCAGGCAAGAGTAGAAAAAAGGCCACCAAAGCAACTGAAGGTGGTATGCCTGCCGTGGAGAATGCACAGTCGACTGTGGAGGCAACTGCCGTGGAGAATGTGGATGCGATGCTAGAATGACTAGTTAGACAAGTTTCTCCCATGTCTTCAATCTCCCATGCTGTGTTCGGTTGCATCAATGGGATCGTCGAAATTTGCACCCAAAAAGAATGCTCAGCTGAACCATTGCTTGGTATTGAGGTCTCTTTCTGATGTACCAGATCCCTTGCAGAACGAGCAGCTTAAAGGCCTCATGGATTTCCAACTGAAACAAACTGATAATCCATGAACGGGAAAAGAAAGTCCTGGGGCTGTAACCTGTGGTTTTGGAAGAGTTTTCTTTTTTCTGATTTCCTTCCCATTTTTCAGTGGGTACATAAGAAACTTGATGTAGGTTTTGTTTGATAGCCTTTGTTTTCCACCTCTTTATATGGGATTTGGCATCTTACCTACATACCAATCTTACATTCTGTCATTCATACTTGTATTTTTCAATCCTTATTCTGAATTTCTTTTAACAAAAATTTCACCCATTTTATCTTTATTTATTTTATATCTAATCATTACCCTCATCACGTGGAATCATCTTTTAATATATATATATATATATATATATATATTTTTTTTACGTCTTGGCCTACTCTTCATGCAAGAGTGGGGGTGCTTTAATCATGAAGTAAACAAAGGCAGAATATGTAAGATTTTTTGATAAAAAAAAGAGGGTGTAAGGATACAATAAAGAGGCTTTTGTGTGAAAAAAATAGCCATGAGAAGCTTTTATGCCAGCAGACTTTTGCATGCCCATCCATCCTAAGGTTTCACTGGGGACATTGGATCATCTTATTGGCTGAGGAATCATTTTATTACGCTATTAAAGGCCAAGTGCTTCATTAATGTTCCTCTGAAAAATCATCATCTTACACATTCTTTACGCCTGGGGGACTGAATACACACACACGCGCACACACATATATATATATATAGGAAAATATATTTAATGATGAAAAAAACAATTATTACATTAATTAAATGTGAAATGGGAGCAAGAGGAAATGATGGAAAAGATTAACAAAATAGAATATGAAATTTGTCAAATGAAGTGAGTAATGATTGAAATATAAAGTGTATAAAGATACAATAATTGTCTTTTAAATAAAAAAAGAGGTAGTGATTGAGAATAAATTGAATAAACATAATATAAATCAATGTTATTAAAACTGCCGGTGGTTCAACTATTTGGTTTAACCGGATGGACTGGCTTAATTTATTTTATGAAAAAAAATAAAAAAAATATAACACACGTTTAAAAAATATAAACCACAGGTATTAATTTAAATATATAGATCTTTTGTCATTATGTTATATTTCCTTAATTCATTTTTTTATCATGTTAATAATATTAAAATTTGAAAAAGTATAATACCGAACCGAACCGAACCGGTCAATTTGACCGGTTTCCGATCGGTCCCGTTTTGATAACATGGATATAAATAGATTTGTACGTCCAAGCCTCAGGTTCTGGTCAGATGCAGCGGTTGCACCAGTATGGAAAGAAATGAATGGCTGCGGCAGCTTTTGGATGTGATGAATGGATTCTCACAGCGACCGGTGAGGTTAGAATCCATGCACGCAGGGCAGGGCAAGGGCAATTGCAATCGCACAGTCCATTTCTATTTCTCACGAAGCACAGCACTCCCCACAAACGTAGAAAGATTGGATGCTTTACCCTCATCGTTTTTGCTTTTTAATGTTGGACCGCATTTACATACTCCCACCAACCCTCACCCTCTTATTATTTATTAATTAATTATTATTATCTATGTTATTAATATTTAAACATTAATATTTTAATTTTCCTCTGTCTAGTCTGTCTTATTTACTTTAGGATAATGATTCTATATAATAATGTTATCCCTCGAGATTCCATTAAAATGGTTTGTTTGAGGCCCATGATGATGTAC
>JAYJMB010019438.1:22092-34246 GCA_036873735.1 Pouteria campechiana
AATTCAGCCGACACACCCAAATACTGGTAAAACCATGCTCCTTTATTTTATTTCCTTTTCAATTCCCACATTCTCTAGTTTGATAAAGATTAATCGAATTTTCGTTGTTTTAATTTAGACAGCATAAAATTCAATATTCTCAATTAAATGCCAATTCCATTTTTAGAGCAACGCCAAAGCACTCTAGTTGCCTTCTCTTGACATGATGCATGAAATTCACGAGGAAATCGGACCATGTTTTCAAAGGAGTGGGTGGTCTGATCGATCCTGAAAACTAATGCACATTTTAAAAATCAAAGATATTTTAATGCTCTTTAAATCAATAATCAAACTGGTGTATCATTAATACACTTCGCCCAAGTTAACCTTCAGCAATTTCGAGGCATGGTTAATGCTCACATCTTCAAAATTTTGGTATTTTCAATGGGATATTTATACCATATCTTTTAGCTAGGCATGTAATTTTTTTAATTTTAATTTTCATATGCATATTCTAATAAGAGCCAAATCAAAATTCAAAAGCATTTTCATTTATATTTTTATTATTTAAAAAATCGCATTAATTGAAAATATAGACTATATTGTCTAAAAATATTTTTACTATTGAAGATAACATGGTTTTTTATTGAAATAATCTTCCATATATTAGAAAAATAAATTATAATAAATAATACGATTAATTTGAATTCTATCAAAATGTTATAGCCTGTAAAAATGAAAATGATGCATAATATATTAGGGTATATGGAATAAATATAATTTTAACTGCCAGGGAATTTTTTTTAACTGTAACCGTGAATTTGTTGAGTTAAAATTAATTCCTAGAATATGAAATTAAATAATATTCCCGGTCGAATTTTATTTCTATGGTTGTGTAGGGGGCTTCTCCAGTGCGTGCTTATGAATCATCACGGTACGCCAGAGTATCAAATTACCCCTCTTTACCACATTTTCATGTCAATGGCTTCGTTCTTCATGCCTCCGACGGGTTTCCTTCCAATCTCATCACTTCTCGCCTCGGGCCGTTTCTCCTCCTAAAAATCAAAACTTCCAATAAGAAATCTATTTCTTTTTGTTTTATAGCATCTGGGTCGTCTTCAAAATCTAAGGTAAAGGAGAAAGGCCGCAGCTTGATAGATCTAACCCTCATTCCTCTGCTGCTCTTCAAGGTATGAAACGCATCTCTTCGGTGATCACTTCTTCTGGGGGTTTTCCATATAAATTTCTGCTTAGAATTGTTGAAAACTAGGAATAGATCTGAGCTTCCTCTTAAATACCTCAGATCTGAGAAAACCCATCTCTCAGATTTCCGCGAATCCTACTTTTCTCTGTGAAAGACTCATATTTTTCAGCTGAACTGTGTCTATGCGAAATCGTTAGAAAACTAGGAAGATCTCCACTTTTTCTTCCACAGCATTGATCTACTAAAGCCCACTTTGTTTTCTTCGCTGGAGCTGCAGATAGTTTTCTGTCAAAACCCATTCTTTGGGGGTGTTTTTGAAGTTGGTTCTTCTGAACTTGTAGGTGGATTAGATCCTGGGTGGTAAGGCCTCTGCTTTTTAGATGGGGAAATTGGTTGGAGCTGTTTTGGGGTTCCTGTTTTTGTTATCTGGTTTGAAGGTGGAAGCAGGTGGATCTGATCACAAGTACAAGGAAGGGGAGCATGTCCCTTTGTATGCAAACAAAGTGGGACCTTTTCACAACCCAAGGTAATTAAACATTCTCTCTCCTCTTGGATTTTCGAAAAATCCATGTAGATCTGTGTTTCTTCCGTTTTCGTTTCCCAAGCCCGCAAGTTTCATTCAATTCTGTTCCAGTTTTTGCTGATGAGTTCAGAATTTCTTTATTTTTGATTGTTTTCTTGAGGTGTGGAAACAGTTGATTCTTCATTTCTTTGGTCATTTTTTCAGAAAGTTATGAAATTCCCTATTGTCTATTGGCAGTCTTCTTTTTTAAGGTGTATAAACGCCATAATGACAACAACGTAGGGGAGACGTGTGACTTGTGAAATGCATTACTAAAGACAGCGCCTGATTTCCTCTAACTATTTCCACTTCAATGTAATTAGAAGCTATACAGTAAGGTGCATTCAGTTGTTGGATTGAACATATCATGATAATTTTGTATCGTGATTTTTATTTGTAGCTTGTTTAGATGTGTTGATATATATATATATATATATATTTTTTTTTAATTATGTACCATTCGGTTGCATTGAAAAAGCTCATAGACATGGTTTCTAACTTTATGGTTACGCATCTATAGAAGAGGGAGAAAAGAAAAAGGAACCATGATATTGGAACTTATCATGATGCAAGATTGTCATACATTCACATAACCAAATACTGATATGGTTGAATATTCTTGATTTGAATGTATATATGTGTTTGCGATGTCCTATTATCTTGATATTTGTAATGAAAAGCCCTTAAGCATTTCTCTACTTCTTGTTGATGATGCGTTGTTCCTTGGATTTGCAGTGAGACATATCGATATTATGATCTTCCATTCTGTTCACCAGGTTTGATTATATCTTTACTTTTCCTTTCTACGAATCGAATCATTTTTATAAAGCTCTTTTCCCATTATTATCTGTCTAACCACTCTGCTGCATATGGGCTTTTATCTGGTCCCAGCTCATGTGACAGAGAAGACAGAAGCTCTTGGGGAAGTTCTGAATGGTGATCGACTAGTTAGTGCCCCTTACCAGCTGAACTTTCGGGTGGACAAAAGTTCTGAGACTGTCTGCAAGAAGACACTGTCAAAAGAGGAGGTTGCAAAGCTTAGAGATGCTGTTGTAAAAGACTACTACTTCCAGATGTACTATGATGACTTGCCTTTTTGGGGATTCTTGGGGAAGGTTGAAAAGGAAAACAAGATGGATCCAAGCGAGTACAAGTACCTGCTCTTCAGGCACATTCACTTTGATATTCTCTACAATAATGATCGTGTCATAGAAATCAATGTTCAGACAGATCCAAATTATTCCGTTGATATCACAGAGGACAAGGATGTTGAGTTGGATTTCTCATATTCGGTGAAATGGAAAGAGACTGACATTCCTTTTGAGAAGCGGATGGAGAAATATTCGAAGTCATCCTCAATGCCACAACACCTGGAGATCCATTGGTTCTCAATAATAAATTCATGTGTGACAGTCCTCCTCCTTACTGGGTTCCTAGCTACGATTCTTATGCGTGTTCTCAAGAATGACTTTATTAAGTGAGAACTTTGGCACACTATGCATTGTTCCCTTTTTTTGCTCCTATGATCATATGCATAACATGCACACACAGATCAAACCTGTGGAATTGGATGTTCATAGCTTGACTTCATTGTGGCAGAAGTGTAAGTTCTGCATGGCCTTGGTCCTGGTAGGCATTCGCTGTTGAGTTGAGGGTTAGCTAGCCAGTCTCACAGTGAGCTGGATATTGAATTGCTAGGGCTTTTAATTAGCCCAGTCAAATGGATCAAGGCTGTTAACTCGTCCATGCCAGCTCGATGTTGTCTTGCACTGTTGGGTCCTTGAACCATTTAACTTTTGATAGGGCATTTCCTGAGATTTATCCAACTAACTTTTGTTTGTTTCTGAAAAGATATTCACATGATGAAGAATCAGTTGATGACCAAGAGGAGACTGGTTGGAAGTACATTCATGGGGATGTCTTCCGATTTCCAAAGCACAAGTCCTTGTTTGCAGCTGTTCTTGGATCAGGAACACAGCTCTTAGCTCTGTAAGTATGATAATATCAATTTGGGGTAATTAACATGTTATTTATCTTGCTTGCTTACCTGACAATTTTTGCTTGGTTGGTTCCCAGTGCAATTTTCATTTTCCTTCTGGCTCTGGTTGGAGTATTCTACCCATATAACAGGGGGGCTCTTTTCACAGCTTTAGTTGTGATATATGCTCTTACGTCTGGGATTGCAGGCTACACAGCTACCTCCTTCTATTTGCAGCTTGAAGGAACTAACTGGGTATGAGAGATTGCATTTTATAGATCATGATGATTTTCCTCTATGATGCCATGTAATTCCAAACACTTGTGGAACTCAGCCCCTTAACACAAGGCTGCTTTCTCCAATATGCAACCTATTTCCAGTTTCAGCATTTCATCAGACGGTTTGCACTATTTAGACGCCATGAGTTGGCATGACTTTGGGCCAAGCTTCTACATCTGTACAGCCGATGTGTCACCTTGATATCTGGGCACGCAGAATCTACTCTGATGCACCTTTTTATGGAATTAACCAGCCTTTTCTTTCATTGCTCTTTCTTCTATGCTGACTTAACTCAATTATATAATTTGCCTTGGTTGCAGGTTAGGAATCTGTTGCTCACAGGATGCTTGTTTTGTGGACCATTGTTCTTAACATTCTGCTTCTTGAACACTGTCGCAATTGCATACAGTGCTACCGCTGCCTTGCCATTTGGTACCATCTTGGTGATTCTTCTCATATGGACGCTTGTAACTTCGCCACTGCTTGTATTGGGTGGTATTGCCGGTAAGAACAGCAAAACTGAATTCCAGGCACCTTGTCGCACAACAAAGTATCCCAGGGAGATCCCTCCTTTGCCGTGGTATAGAGGAACAATCCCTCAGATGGCAATGGCCGGATTTCTTCCCTTCAGTGCTATCTACATCGAGCTGTACTACATATTTGCAAGTGTGTGGGGTCACAAGATATACACCATATACAGCATACTGTTCATCGTTTTCATCATTCTCATCATTGTGACGGCATTTATCACTGTGGCATTGACTTACTTTCAACTTGCTGTTGAGGACCATGAGTGGTGGTGGAGGTAAGTGTCAAACTCTGCTTCAGTAGGAAATTAACTTCAGTCTTTGTAATGAAAAATTTAAGGTCTGACTGGGTCACTGATGCCACAAAATGGGATGAAACTTAATCCTTGGTTTGACATCACTTCTGACCTTGATTGCAGATTTTCATCCTAAAATGGCTTTTTCTTTGCTCCATGACAATTTTCAGCATATTTGTTAGTTTCTTTCTAGAAGTTCTAATGCTGAGACTAGAGGAGGAAAGTGTGACCTATTTGATGTGGATGGACAGAATGGGCTCATCACCCTTTCATAGGATTAAAATACTTAGCAAAGCCATGGCCATTTTTGAAGATTTTGAACCTTTCCAGAAGTGGACTGTTGGTTTTTGTGTGGATGGATGCATCGCAAAATCTTGGAACACTGTACATTTGAATGTCCTACACTGTTATTTTATATTATAATCCTTAGGTTTCGTTTCACGTCAAGACACCAAAATCGTGAAAATTTCATGATGCTTGCAGCAAATCAGACAGGTTAATTCTGAAAATTTAATGATATTTGTTGAATAATCATTGCGCCTTATCCCAACCAATCAGTGAACCATGCTTTACACCCATCTAGTAGCATTAAGTATACAAGTGACATGATAACATCAAATAGTAGAAGAGGGGTTTGTGTAGCCAAACACATGTAACAGGATGAGGATGATTATCATGATATGACCTGACAATCCCTGGTGTTGAAATAATTTCATGTAGGAAGAGACTGAAATTTTGCGTAGTATGAAATGGAGCAAAGAGATGGATGCAAAAGGCAGGATGAATCTAATGCTTCTATTGGACTTCCAAGCGTGACAATTCTTAATCCTTTTTTGGATTCTGTATCAAATTGAATTGAGATTACAATTTTGATGAAGTGGGAACAGCAAAGTCTTAATCTTCTTATGGCTAGTTCGCGAAATGATTAAAATGGGTTGGCTTTTTTGGGTATAAAAGTTTTAGTGATCAAGATGGCTAATTAAAATATACTTCCTCAACATGTCATACAACTTCTCTTTTTATGAGTAGGCCTTTTTCATGATTTGAGAACATTGGAGATGGCATGAAGGAATTTTTGATAAAACTGCAACGTCTCTGCAGGTCTGTTCTCTGTGGGGGCTCCACTGGTGTATTTATCTTTGGCTACTGTCTTTACTACTACTACGCAAGGTCAGACATGTCAGGATTTATGCAAACTTCATTCTTCTTTGGTTACATGACCTGCATCTGCTATGGATTCTTCCTGATGCTTGGAACTGTCGGATTCCGAGCCTCCTTATTGTTCGTACGCCACATATACCGTTCTATCAAGTGCGAGTAGGTTGCTCCAAGCATTCTCCAAGTCAACTGTTGCCTGCATCCTTCGAGCAAAATGTAGTACTTGTAGCAGTAGTAGCCAATGGCCATCATTTTTGCTTACGCCCAAAGGACTAGATTATGTGTATTTTGGATGTGATTTTATATTGTCTTGCTGCAGTAAATCTAATTGTTCCTATGTGATGCATCATTTGCTAGCTACTGAGATTGATGCCATGATTATGATGATGCCCCAAGTGCAAGGGCTTCTACAATAGGATTGAAGCTTACCATGCAGTGGTGAGGGCATACCTGGGTGCGCTTGTATTTGCTGCATGATAGTCCTTAGGTTTTTTTTCTTTGTAGACCAATGAAGGGCGCCTTCTGAGCAGCAGTGGTCACGGACATTCACTTGAAACATTTTTTTGCATGGTGGAACCTTGAATTTGTGCCCAACTCTTCTTTCAAAGATGCCAATGGGTTTGTGTCTACCATCCCATAGCCACCCAGAAGGCTAGCTACATTTGGTGGGGTTTATTGGATTGGAATCATGGATTGCATGGGAACATGGATTTATCTGTCTCCCACAGGATTCATTTAAATTATCTACTTCAACGGCCCCACTTCTAGATTTCCTAGTTATGAATTCAGCTAAGGATGGTAAAAGGAATTTCGCGGGACATGGAATCAACAGGTAGGCTTGGGCCATCAATGGGATAGGCTCGCTGAAATTTGGGTGGAGTCTTTTCCCTTGGGATGATTTATTGTTATAATTAGAATTCAAGCTGACTATTATTCTTAGATTTATTTATTTAGCTAAGAACCTAAATATTGTTCCAATAAAATTCCCCACACGGGGCATAAAATTGAAGTCAAAATTAAAAACACTTGGTAGTGAATGTGAAAGATTCGTGAGCGAGTATATAATTAAACCTCTACGTGTTTTTTATTTTTTCCCAATTGAAATGATTTCGAATATTTTAGTTAGTTAATCTTAAAAATAACGCTAAGCCTGACTTTCGAGTCTGTAGTTGCGATGTTGTGAGTGTTTAGAAGTGAAAGGTGAGGTTTCAACGAGGGCCGGTCGGTAGATCTCATCGCCTAATGGAGTGGAGTGTTTGCAGGCGTGTGAAATAAAGACGAGACATTTTTCAGAAATCCCACATCGCCGGGGAGAAGAGCCTCTGCCTCCTTCGGATTGTATAAGAATGCAGCGAAATCTCACTAGTAAAGCACGCAGCCACGTGGTGAGCACAGAGCGAACTATTCTTTCGCCTTTTACTAAAGAATACCGTGTGCTCGCCACAAGTAGTGGCATACGCCAATTTTTGGAGGATTCTACTCTCCTGTGAGGGTGGGTCCTAGCAGGTCAGATGTTTTAAACTTTCGAAATCTTCAAACGGGTGGGGTAATAATGTATATAATTGAGGAATTTCAATGAAATCATTTTGACCTTGTGGTCGCCGTAAAACGTTCCCTTGGAAAGGGGGACTCCGAAGCCCATAAGCAGCGTTAGATTATCTTCTATTTGGAAGATAGTAAATATACCTATACATATTGGAAGCTTCTCAAAATACTAGGTAAATTTACTCTATTTAGCTTATAGCCAAAATACATGTTATTAATATGGGTATATTTGCTAATTTGAATTGGCTTTTAAAGGGTGTATGCATATTTACTAATTTTCATATAAAATAAATGGTATACCGTATATTTGATATTTTCTTTGAATTAAGCTTTTAAAATGGGAAACTTTTCACATGGAAACTACGTTTCAGATCTTGCATGATAGATTTGTAAATAATTCATTCAAGGTATTCAATATTTAGCTAACATTCAAATTTTCATATAATTTGGAATCTTGAGTGGACCATTGAGCAGAACTTTGAACAATGCATATTGTCTCTCAAATGAGATAAATTTTATGATACCTATAAGTCTTCATAGTAATATAATTTTTTGAATCTCAGCTAAATAAATAATATAAAATACAATGAATAAGTTAGATTTTATAAATCTATCATCTAATATCTCAAATAAAGCATTTTCATGGATGAAAATTATGTGTGCAACTTGGGTTGGTTCGGCTCGATTTTTGGTTGAACCTATCCTAGCCCTATTTCTAAAAATGTTACCCTATCTTTTTATTAATTCGCTTTGGTTCAAGGTTGAACCTATCCTTTTTTTTTTTTTTTTACTATCGAGTCGGTTCAGTTCCGGGTCAAGTTCGATTCCAAAAACTCACTAACTAATTAATGTTATTTTTTCTTTTATTATCTAACTTTGTCACTTATTGGAACAATACCATTTATAGATTTTTAGTATATTTATGAAGATCCCATTGAGGAAGTTTTTAAAAGTATGTAAACTTTCAGAGGGTTGTTGGATTTAACTTTTTTATTTTTATGTTGGACTTAGACGAGTGAAATTGAATAAATATATGCACTGGATAATTATAAATCATTTAATACACCTTTTACACTACACGATTTTTTTTGCAAGGGCTCTTATATTAATTTTTAATGCATTGATGGAGGCAAACTTATGCAGCTATAACTAGCTGAACTACAAACAGATCCATGGGAAACTTTTATAATTTTAAGTCATCGTGGGATTCACGAGAACAGTCATTCCAGCTGAATTAATGTGTTCTAATTACTTGAAACTTGTTAATTTTTCTAATAATTCATGCGGGTCAATTCAGTTCTAAGGTATCCAATGCTTGGAACTGAACCTATCCTAAAAAAGAATGCGGGTCAAGAAAGTGGAACCAACCCTACCCCTCGGGTCATTAAAGTAGAACCAAACCTGCAGAAAATCAAATTGATTCTGGTTCAGTTCGCGAGTACCCTACACACCCCTAATGAAAACATTTCAACCTAAACACTTGCCTTCAAAGTGAGCATATTTACCATCTTTGACAAAACAATCACATCTAAAGCTATTGACAAAATATGCTAGTATATAACTAAAAAATTCAAAAAATAACAAAGAAATTGCTTTTTCTAGAGTAGTGGACTCTAATCTTTGATCCCACATAACGGACGGTTTGGATTCACTGAAGACGTACGATGCGCCTTTCAGGAATGAGGCACCGCTTTCAACTTATTTACATAAATGCCACCCACCCATAAACGGAATGCAATCTACGTAAATTCGGTTTTCACAAGCAGTTTAACTTAAACCGATGGCCGATTGCGTATTTCGCCTAATTGCATGAAGTTCGAGGGTATCATGGGCAATCGACTTTTCAACTTCAGTCCCTCGGCTTGTAGACACGGAAATACATCTCACAAAGATTTCCTTTTTCTACCACCGAATATCCAATCCAAACCGATCAATAACATTTGCACTTGTGCATAATCATAATCTGCAATTGATCAGTTACATCACGCATAGTCCAAAGTTTCAACGTCCGGTCGCTGATGATCTGAACGGTAGTTCAGTGTTTCCTTTTTTGTTCTTTGAGCCTGGTACGATGATGATCTGAAAGCTAGATTGAGATTTTGTTTCTTATGGTCTGAATCAACCCAGCTTGTCGACTTCTTCTGTGGAATCATCTGGGCCGTTCATTAGAGAAATGTTACGTAATTTAGGCGCATCAATGGAATTGATTGACCTTGTGAAATGGGCCAATAAGCGCCTGAATTTAGAGCATAAGCCTAGGAATTAACAGAACCCATGATTAATTAATGCAGAATTATATGGAGATCGTGAAGTGATTTTGCAATGCCCTAACCCTTGTCAAAGGAAAGAGCCCACAAGTAGGAATGTGTCAAGTGAAAACCATACCTGCTTTCACTCAAAGGCAGACTGCACCCACCGTTGAGGGCGTAAATTTTCTACAACTGGAAATGCAACTATGCCGATGATTGTTGGGATATATCTGGTTTAACAGGGTGGAGGTAGGACTGATAGGAACAAAAACAAGACAGGCTGTGCTACCTCCTAAACAGTCCTGAACTCTGGAGTGTTTTACTATAGTCAGCAATTACCGGAGATTTCTTCACCAGCTCCCAAATTCGAGCTGAATTCCGCAACCAGTCGCGTTCAGATATCGTCTTTGCAAAAGAACGGCCATTCATTGATAGTATCTGAGAATCACCAAAAAGGGCAACTTTAATAAAAATAAAAAAAGAATAAAACTACTATTTTGACCCAATCACAAAAAGTGCAAGAGGAATCAAAAGAATAGAACGGGAAGAAAAATCAACGTTCATTGCCCCAATAATGTATCATTGGGAGTCTTGAGCGCTGTGCCTAGTATGTGAATTTTCCAACATGCACAAACTGGGAGTTTTTTTCTTTTTCTCCTTCATGATAAATTCATAATTTATCATAGACACAGGTCAGTTGGAAGGCTGACAAATACCTGATTACGCAGCTGTTCCATCAAGCAAATATAGCTGCCATACTGAAATCTCTGAGAGTCATCTTGCCCTTTATTTGGGAGCAGAAACAACTTGGGTCCTCCTGAACCCAAATCCTGAGAAATTGCATCAGGGGACTTCGTTGTGTTTTGATATCCAGTTCCAGCAAATGAAGAAGTGCTGAAATATCGTAAAAGGGCCTGCTCCATTTGTATGGTACTCCGAGGTGAGAGGTATTCATCTCGCAACCTGCAAATAAAACACAAAGTAAGAGAGAGTAGAGTACCTCGGCTTAAATTTGTCTTCCAATATTATAGGAATATTGGAAACCCCCCACCCACAGAAACAGCCTGGCTTGTAATTCAACAGCCTTTGTAAGACCTCATTGGTTCAAGCATCATCTGAATTATGGGTCATGTTGGGATGTCCTATCACCTAAACAAAATGAGATAGCTACCTTGAACTCCAATAGAACTTTGACGAAGACTAGATCAAGTTATCAGTCAAGTCTGCTTGCAGCTTTCCTAGTAATCACAGCAACTCATCAGCACAATGAGTTATTGCCAGAACACAGCCAATTTCTGGGCTCGGGCTCTGTTGGATTTCAAAGCATGCCATAAAACATTGGGATTTAATGAGCTGCACATGCACCTACACATGTAGGTCACAATTCCTTGTGGTATCATTCTTCTACCTATTTCAACAAACCTCTTGGTCAAGTTTATTTATCACAGTGTTCCATGGCAAGTTCAAAAATGAAATAAATTGAACTGTAGTTATTACTGTCACAGTAAATAATGGAGAAAAAACAACACTGTTTTCAGCAGTTCTGAATAGTTCTCATTAGTTGTGATCTATTTACTTCAAAAAATTCCGCCTTTCTGGTTGTGAAAGGCCAGTACCAGACTTAGGACCTGAACCCAGACGAACTGAGTAAACACAGACGTATATCTAACAGTTAAATCCACAAAGATAAATGCATTTCTCTAAAAGATCCATTAACTATTTATCAAGTATTAACAGTTACCCACGAAAAAAACCTGAGGTTCATACCTTGAGATGTCACAGATAATCATTTCCTTCAGAAGAAGTATTTAAATTGCAGTTTTCATCTTATTACAGATTCTTGGGGCAGATGTGGTGGGATAGATAAATTACATGTTACTTACTTTGTATGTACAAAGACAGGGGCAGCCAAATAATCTTCAGTCCCCTGCAAGTTATCTTTATGTTTCTTGTCTTGATCTGTATTCAAGCCTTGAGAATGGGAGGGTGTTAACAAAGAAGGGTCTGGTATCCCATGCTTCAACAAATCAACCTGCAGAAACATATGAGCGCATCAACTGTACACAACCACAGTAATGTACTAGTTATTAGCCTAAGCTAGGTAAGTAATGGCTAGGTGGTGGTACGAGAGCAGCCAGACTATGGCTGTTATGTCACACTCAGATTGCAGAGATGCACTTTTTCATGAAAATCCATCAGAACATACGAACTAGAATGCATAGACAACATAGACATTCAAAAACTCGTGCAAAGAATGCATGTCTTATCAGAAGAAACAGACAGACACAAAGGACACCTCCTTATTTGGATGCTAAAGGATTTAACCAGCTATCTTCGCCAAATGTTTTTACTGCCATGCAAATATTGTTGGGCCACC
>JAYJMB010019449.1:0-42578 GCA_036873735.1 Pouteria campechiana
GGTGAGGATCGCGACTGGCTCTGCCGTCTTTTAATATCTTCTTCTCTGATGCTTTCATCTGCATCTATGTGTCGATTCAACATTTCCAAGAGCTCTGAGTAGTCTCTCAAGGGCCATAGATGTAGCTGGTATCTAACCTTTGGGTCTGCAATTCTACTTTCAAGTGCTGCTGCTGCAATATTGTGGTCTAGCTTTTCCACATCTAATGAGTACCAATTAAATCTACTCAGATATTTGTGGAGGGTCTCGCTTTCCCTTTATTTCACCATCATCAAAGATTTCACTATTCTTTTCTGCCTCCTTTGAGCTAGAAAGAATCTTCGGAAGCGTTCTTCTAGATCACTGAAAGATTGGATGGATTCTGGTGCCAAAGTTTGATACCAGGACAGTGTTGATCCTTTAAGTGTCAGTAAGAATGCATGATATTTAATGGCGTCGGAGACCCTTACGAGGGTCATTTGACCATCATATCTGGTGAGATGATCGTCGGGGTCCGTAGTGCCATCGAAAGCTTCTAAAGACGGCATTCTGAATCCTTTGGGAATAGGCTCCTCCATGATTTCTGGGCTGAAAGGGGAACGTTTTGCAGATGCTTACTTCTCTGGCCATCCTTGAGTGTTCCATCTCTCCAGTTTTGTGGCATCATCTTCAAGGAGTTTTCTTATTCCGAGGTGCGAAGATGCTTTTCTTTCTTGGCCATAGTCGACTTGCCTCTGAGTTGGCTCTAAGATGGTATGGATGGTGTTTGCTGGGTTGCCGACCAGAATGCTCGCAACTGGCATGTTTTCAGTATTTGCAGGATGTGGTCTATGCACATTAGGCAGCAGTGCTCTAAATGCGGGAGCGGTAAGATGGACACCAGCTCCGTTGGGATCTCTAGGTCCATGTGCTGTCGGACCTCTCTGATGTTAGGGATGAGGCAGTGGCAAGAGAGCTTCTGCGGAAGGGGGTCCACCTAGATTGTTCCCTTGTTGCTGCATTAATTGCTACATCATCTGCTGCATCATCTCAGCATCATGTGTTGCATCGCCTGTTGACTTGTTGGGCTGGGCTGAGTCAACAAGTCTCTAGACGGTGGCACTGCGTTGTTCTGGTTCGATGTGGACGGCGTGTTGTTGACGATAACAGGGAGAGAGGAAGCATCATTTGTGTTGTTTATAATGTCATCTGACATCTTTTTGGACTTTTTGAAACGCTTCCCACAGACGTCGCCAATGTTTGGGTCGTTCCCAAACAGAATGCTGACGTAGCTTTTGAGATCTTCCCTCCTTGATTCCTGTAAGACTAGAACACGAATAAAAGAACACCAGGGGTATTCCCGGCGTGAACACTCTGATGTTCAAGTTAGTAAACGAGACTCTTTGAGGGAAGATGGGATAGTAATGAGAGAGTTCCCTCAAGGATGCATACCTGGTTGTATTTATAGATGAGCAGGGGTGCGTAGCCGAGAGTCTTGCGGATCTGTATGCAAGTCAAACTGAGAAGTTTATTTAGGAGAGGAATCTCTGAAGATACATATCCTAAATTCAGATTTCGTGGGATTCGAGGAGATCCCGATAAAGTAGTAGTTTGACGTGGCGAGTTGCCAACTCGATAATTAATATGTGTTAGAGTTCCCTAACACACATATAGTATGATATTTCCCAAATTTAGCCTATTTATGAATTTTGAAGTAATGACTTCAACACTCATATACGCATTACATTCCAATCATTTCAAACATTTCCTGCATCAAAACTATTGAGGTCGTAACTTCAAAGTTTTGAAATTTAAGAATTTGTTAGCTTACATTATTTAATTCACCATTTAGAATATTTGTGGGTACAAATTTTTTCTTTTAGAACCAAGAAAAGGCCAAGAGATCATCTAGAGGAATGAAATGTACTCAAAATACATTTGTAAAATAATATTTTTTTTAAAACTGGTAGTTTCAGAAATCTTTTTTTTGGCCAACTTAAGAACTTTGAATTACTTTTGTAAAATATTATATTTTTTTTAATCCTCAAATTTCTGCAATCTGATTATTTTTTACCAACTTCATAACTTTTAGAATGGTTATCAAATTTTTGAAGAATGATTATTCTTAGCAAAATGCTATTTCTAAAGTCTGAACATAAAACATTAAAATTCAGAAACATGTAGAATGATATTTTACAAATTTAGCCTATTTATGAATTTTAAAGTAATAACTTCAGTACACGTATATGCATTACATTCTAATCATTTCAAACATTGCTGACATCAAAATTATTAAGGTTGTAACTTCAAACTTCTGAAATTTGAGATTTTCTTAGCATACATACTTTAATTCACAACTTACAATATGTTTGGGTACAATGTCTTTCTTTTAAAACTAGGAAAAGGCCAAGAGAATCATCGAGAAGAATGAAATGCACTCTAAATACATTTGTAAATTTATTCATTTTTTCTGAATCCTCAAAGTTTCAAAATTTGGATCTTTTTTCTCAACTTCAGAACTTTTAAAATGGTTTTCATGCTTCTAAAGAAGGAAAATTCTCAATAAAAGACTATTTTAGATGTTTGAACATAAAGCTTTTGACCTTTGAAACATGCGGCATGCAATTTTTCCAAATTTAGCCCATTTAAGAATTCTAAACTAATAACTTTAGCACTTTGAAATGCATTACATTCCTATCATTTCAAACATTTCCTACTTAAAAAATTTGATGTCGTAACTTAAGACTTTTGAAATACAAGATTTTCTTAGCTTACCTACAATAATTCACCTTTTCTAATATGTTTCAATTGTAATTATTGCTTTTAAAACCTGGAAAAGACTAGGAATTAGCCAGTGAAATGAAATGCACTCTCAATACATTTGTAAAATAATACATTTTTTTCAAATTCTAGTAGTTTTAGAAATCTGATTTTTTTTTGCCAACTTAAGAATTTTGAAAACAATTTTTGGACTTCTACTAAAGAACGACTATTCTTGGCAAAAGGCTATTTTAGAAGTTTGAACATAAAACTTTGCACCTCAGAAATGTGCATAGTATGATATTACCAAATTTAGCCTTTTTAAGAATTTTGAAGTAATAACTTCAGCACTCATATACGTGTTACATTCTAATCATTTCAAACATTTTCTACATCAAAACTCTTGAGGTCATAAATTCAAACTTCTAAAATTTATGAATTTCTTAGCTTACATACTTTAATTCACCATTTACAATATGTGTGGGTATAATTATTTTCTTTTCAAACCAGGAAAAGGGCCAAGAGAATCATATAGAGGAATGAAATGGACAATGAATACATTGGTAAAATAATACATTTTTTTGAATACTGGTAGTTTTAGAAATCTGATTTTTTTTGCCAACTTAAGAACTTTGAATTACTTTTGTAAAATAATATATTTTTTTGAATCCTCAAAATTTGAGAAATTTGATTTTTTTGCCAACTTTTGAACTATTAAAACGATTTTCATACTTCTGAAGAAGGATAATTCTCAGCAAAACACTATTTCAAAAGTCTAAACATAAAACTTTTGACCTTTGAAACGCCCTGGATGCAATTTTTTCAAATTTGACCAATTTAAGAATTCTGAATTAATAACTTCAGCACTTTGAAATGTGTTACATTCCAATCATTTCAAACATTTCCTACATCTGAAATTTGAGGTCGTAACTTGAGACTTCTGAAATTCAAGATTTTCTTAGCTTACCTACAATAATTCACCATTTACAATATGTTTCAGTAGTAATTCTTGCTTTTAAATTTGAGAAAAGACCACGAGAATCTGATAGGAAATTGCAATGCACTCTTAATACGTTTGTAAAACAATACATTTTTTCTAAATTCTAGTAGTTTTAGAAATCTGAATTTTTTTTTGCCAGCTTAAGAATTTTGAAAATAGTTTTCAAACTTCTTCTGAACAATGACTATTCTTAGCAAAAAGTTATTTCAGAAGTCTGAACAGAAAACTTTGCACCTCAAAAATGCATGTAGTATGATATTTCCCAAATTTAACCTTTTTTTGAATTTTGAAGTAATAACTTTAGCACTCATATACGCGTTACATTCCAATCATTTTAAACATTTCCTATATCTAAACGCTTGTGGTCGTAACTTCAGACTTCTGAAATTTGAGAATATTTTAGCTTATATAATTTAATTCACTATTTACAATATATGTGGGTATAATTATTTTCTTTTAAAGCTAGGAAAAGGCCAAGAAAATCATATAGAGGAATGAAATGGACTACTAATAGTTTCAGAAATCTGAATTTTTTTATGCCAACTTAAGAACTTTGAATTACTTTTGTAAAATAATACATTTTTTCTAAATCCTCAAATTTTAGTAATTTGATTATTTTTTACCACTTTTAGAACTTTTAAAATGGTTTTAAATTTGTGAAGAATGATTATTCTGGGCAAAAGGCTATTTTAGAAGTTATAACATAAATTATTACACCTCAAAAGCATGTAGAATGATATTTTACAAATTTAGCCTATTTATGAATTTTGAAGTAATAACTTCGACACACATATATGCGTTACATTCCAATCATTTCAAACATTACCTACTTCAATATTCTTGAGGTCGTATCTTCAGACTTCTGCAATTTGAGAATTCTTAGCTTACTTACTTTAATTCACCAAATACAATATGTCTGGGTACAATTTGTTCTTTTAAAACCAGGAAAAGTCCAAGAGAATCAACTAGAAGAATGAAATGCACTCTAAATACATTTGTAAAATAAGACATTTTTTTTGAATCCTAAAAGTTCCATAAATTTGATTATTTTTTGCCAACTTCAAACATTTTAAACGATTTTCATACTTCTAAAGAAGGACAATTCTCAGCAAAAAAACTATTTCAAAAGTCTGAACATAAAACTTTTGACCTTTGAAATGTGCAATATGCAATTTTTTCAAATGTAGCCTATTTAAGAATACTGAAGTAATAACTTCAATGATCTAAAATGCATTACATTCCTATCATTTCAAATATTTCCTACTTAAGAAATTTGAGGTCGTAACTTAAGACTTTTGAAATTCAAGATTTTCTTAGCTTCCCTACAATAATTCACCATTTACAATATGTTTTAGTAGTAATCTTTCCTTTAAAAATTGGGAAGAGACTGTGAAATCATTCAGTGAAATAAAATGCACTCTTAATAAGTTTTTAAAATAATACATTTTTTCTAAATTCTGGGAGTTTTAGAAATTTGATTTTTTTACCAACTTAAAAATTTTAAAAACATTTTTTGGACTTCTGAAGAATGACTATTCTTAGTAAAAGGATAGTTTTGAAGTCTAAACATAAAAATTTACACCTCAAAAATGCAAGTAGTATGATTTTTCCCAAATTTAGCTTTTTTATGAATTTTCAAATAATAACTTCAGCACTCGTACAACATTACATTCTAATCATTCCAAACATTTCCTACATCAAAACTTTTGAGGTAGTAACTTTAGACTTCTGAAATCCGAGAATTTTTTAGCTTACATAATTTAATTTGCCATTTATAATATGTGTGGGTACAATTATTTTCTTTTAAAACTAGTAAAAGGCTAAGGGAATCATCTAAAGGAATGAAATGCACTCTTAATATATTTGTAAAATAATACATTTTTTTAATACTGGTTGTTTCAGAAATCTAAATTTTTTTTGCAACTTAAGAATTTTGAATTACATTTGTAATTAAAAACGTTTTTTTGAATCCTCAAATTTCAACAATCTGATTTTTTTTACCAACTTAACAACTTTCAAAATGGTTTTACAATTTGTGAAGAATGATTATTCTCAGCAAAAATCTATTTCAAAAGTCTAAACATAAAACATTCACCTAAGAGATACGAAGATTTTAAAATTTTAGCCTATTTATATATTTTTTAGTTATAACTTCAGAACACATTTACGCATTACGTTCCAATTATTTCAAACATTGCATACTTCAAAATTCCTTAGGTCATAACTTTAGACTTCTGAAATTTGAGAATTTCTTAGCTTACATGCTTTAATTCCTCACTTACAATATGTTTGGGTACAATTTCTTTCTTTTCAAACCAGGAAAAGGCCAAGAGAATCATCTAGAAGAATGAAATACACACTGAATACATTTGTAAAATGTTACATTTTTTCTGAATCCTCAAAGTTTAAAAAATTTGATTTTTTTTGTCAACTTCTGAACTATTAAAATGTTTTTCATACTTCTAAAGAAGGACAATTCTTAGCAAAAGACTATTTCAAAAGTCTTAGCATAAAACTTTTGACCTTTGAAAAGCCCCTGGATGCAATTTCTCCAAATTTGGCCAATTTAAGAATTCTAAATTAATAACTTCAAACTCTAAAATGTATTACATTCCAATCATTTCAAACATTTCCTACATCAAAAATTTGAGGTTGTAACTTAAGACTTTTGAAATTCAAAATTTTCTTAGCTTACCTACAATAACTCACCATTTACAATTTGTTTTAGTAGTAATTTTTGCTTTTAAATTTGGTAAAAGACCTTGAGAATCTACTAGGCAATTGAAATGTAGTCTTAATATGTTTGCAAAATAATACATTTTTTCTGAATTCTGGTAGTTTTAGAAACTTGAATTTTTTGTGCCAACTTAAGAATTTTGAGAACAGTTTTCGATCTTCCAAATAATGACTATTCACAGCAAAAGGCTAGTTCAGAAGTTTGAAAATAAAACTTTACACCACAGAAACTCGAAGTATGATATTTTCCAAATTTAGCCTATTTATGAATTTTGAAGTAATAACTTTAGTGCTCATACACGCGTTTCATTCCAAACATTTCAAACATTTCCAAAGTCAAAACTCTTGAGGTCATAACTTCAAACTTTTAAAATTCAAGAATTTGTTAGCTTACATAATTTAATTCACTATTTACAATATGTGTGGGTACATTTTTTTCTTTTAAATAAGGAAAAGGCCAAGAGAATATCTAGAGGAATGAAATAGACTCTAAATACATTTGTAAAGTAATATATATTCTTTGAATATTGGTTGTTTCAAAATTTTGAATTTTTTTCGCTAGCTTAAGAACTTTGAATTACTTTTGTAAAATAATACATTTTTTCTAAATCCTCAAACATTAGTAATTTGATTATTTTTTTACCATTTTTAGAACATTTAAAATGGTTTTCAAATTAGTGATGAATGATTATTCTTGGAAAAATGCTATTTCAGAGGTCTTAACATATTACACCTCAGAAGCATGTAGAATGATATTTTACAAATTTAGCCTATTTATTAATTTTAAAATAATAACTTCAGTGCACATATATGCATTACATTCTAATCATTTCAAACATTGCCTACTTAAAATTCTTGAGGTTGTAACTTCAGACTACTAAAATTTGAGAATTTCTTTCTTTACTTTAATTCACCACTTTCAATATGTTTGAGTACAGTTTCTTTCTTTTAAAACCAGTAAAGGCCAAGAGAATCATCAAGAAGAATGAAATGCACTATGAATAGATTTGTAAAATAATACATTTTTTTTTCTAAATCCTCAAAGTTGCAAAAATTTGATCTTTTTTGACAACTTTAGAACTTTTAAAATGGTTTTCATTCTTCTAAAGATGGAAAATTCTCAACAAAAGACTATTTTAGAAGTCTAAACATATAACTTTTGCCATTTGAAACGTGCAGGATGCAATTTTTCCTAATTTAGCCTATTTTGAGAATTCTAAAGTAATAACTTTAGCACTCTGAAATGCGTTACATTTCTATCATTTCAAACAATTCCTACTTTAGCAATTTGGGGTCTTAACTTAAGACTTCTGAAATTCAAGATTTTCTTAGCTTACCTATAATAATTCACCATTTATAATACGTTTTAGTAGTAATTCTTGCTTTTAAAACCTAGAAAAGACCATGGGAATTAGCCAGTGGAATGAAATGCACTCTCAATACGTTTGTAAAATAATACATTTTTTCTGAATTCTAGTAGTTTTAAAATTTTGATTTTTTTATCAACTTAAGAATTTTGAAAATAGTTTTTGGACTTCTTATGAAGAATGACTATTTTCAGCAAAAGGTTATTTCAGAAGTCTGAACATAAAACTTTGCATGTTAGAAACGTGCATAGTATGATATTTCCCAAATTTATCCTTTTTATGAATTTAGAAGTAAAAACTTTACCACTTGTATATGCATCACATACCAATCATTTCAAACATTTTCTACATCAAAACTCTTCAGGTTGTAACTTCAGACTTCTGAAATTTGAGAATTTTTTAGCTTACATAATTTAATTCACCAATTACAATATGTGTGGGTATAATTATTTTCTTTTAAAACTAGAAAAAGGCCAAGAGAATTATATAGAGAAATGAAATGGACTTTAAATACATTTGTAAAATAATATAATTTTTTTGAATATTGGTAGTTTCAAAAATCTGACTTTTTTTGCTAACTTAAGAACTTTGAATTACTTTTGTAAAATAATATATTTTCTCTTAATTCTCAAATTTCAGCAATCTGATTATTTTTTACCACTTTCAAAACTTTTAAAATGGTTTTCAAATTTGTGAAGAAAGATTATCCTTGGCAAAAGGCTATTTCAGAAGTCATAAATTAAATCATTAAACATCAAAAGCATATAGACTGATATTTTACAAATTTAGCCTATTTATGAATTTTGAAGTAATAACATCAACACATGTATATGCATTACATTCCAATCATTTCCAACATTACCTACTTCAAAATTCTTGAGGTCGTATCTTTAGACTTCTACAATTTGAGAATTCTAAGCATATTTACTTTAATTCACCACTTATAACATGTTTGGGTTCAATTTATTTCTTTTAAAACAAGGAAAAGGCCAAGAGAATCAACTAGAAGAATGAAATGCACTTTGAATACGTTTGTAAAATAACACATTTTTTCTGAATCCTCAAAGTTTCATAAATTTTGTTATTTTTTGCCAACTTCAGAACTTTTAAAATGGTTTTCATACTTCTGAAGAAGGACAATTCTTAGCAAAAGACTATTTCCAAAGTTTGAACATAAAACTTTTGACTTTTGAAACATGCAGGATGTAATTTTTCCAAATTTAGCCCATTTATGAATTCTGAAATAATAACTTCAACATTTTAAAATGCATTACATTTCTATCACTTAAAATATTTCCTACTTCAAAAATTTAAGGTCGTATCTTAAGACTTTTGAAATTTAAGATTTTCTTAGCTTGCCTACAACAATTCACCATTTAAAATTGTTTTAGTAATTCTTGCTTTTAAAATCTGGAAAAGACCATGGGATTCAACCATGGAAATGAAATTCACTCTCAATACATTTGTAAAATAATACATTTTTTCTGATTTCTGGTAGCTTTATAACTCTGATTTTTTTGGCCAACTTAAGAATTTTGAAAATAATTTTTGGACTTCTGAAGAAGGATTATTCTTAGCAAAAGGCTATTTCAGAAGTTTGAACATAAAACTTTACACCTTAGAAACGTGCGTAGCATGATTTTTCCCAAATTTAGCCTATTTATGAATTTTGAAGTAATAACTTCATCACTCATATACGCGTTACATTCTAATCATTTGAAACATTTCCTACGTCAAAACTCTTGAGGTCGTAACTTCATACTTCTGAAATTTGAGAATTTGTTAGCTTACATAATTTAATTCACCATTTACAATATGTGTGGGCACAAGTTTTTTCTTTTAACACTAGGAAAAGGCCAAGAGAATCAACTAGAGGAATGAAATGGACTCTGAATACATTTGTAAAATAATACTTTTTTTTAATATTGGTAGTTTTAGAGATTTGAATTTCTTTTTAGCCAACTTAAGTACATTGAATTATGTTAGTAAAATAATACATTTTTTCTGAATCCTCAAATTTCAGCAATTTGATTTTTTTTTACCAACTTTGTAACTTTTAAAATAATTTCCAAATTTGTGAAGAACAATTATTCTCAACAAAAGGCTATTTCAGAAGTCTGAACATGAATTATTACACCTCTAGAACATGTAGAATGATATTTTTTACAAATTTAGGCTATTTATGAAATCTGAAGTAATAACTTTAGCACTCATATACGTGTTATATTCCAATCATTTCAAACATTTCCTACATCAAAACTCTTGAGGTCGTAACTTTAGACTTCTGAAATTCAAAAATTTGTTAGCTTGCATAATTTAATTCACCATTTACAATATGTGTAGGCACAAGTTTTTCCTTCTAACACCAGGAAAAGGCCATGAGAATCAACTAGCTTAATGAAATGGACTTTGAATACGTTTGTAAAATGAAACTTTTTTTTTGAATATTGGTAATGTTAGAAATCTGAATTTCTTTTTGGCTAACTTAAGAACATTGAATTACATTAGTAAAATAATATATTTTTTCTAAATCCTCAAATTTCAACAATTTGATTTTTTTACCAGCTTTAGAACTTTTAAAATAAATTTCAAATTTTTGAAGAATGATTATTCTCAGGAAAAGGCTATTTCAGAAGTCTGAACATGAAATATTACACCTCAAAAATGTGTAGAATGATATTTTACAGATTTATGCTATTTATGAAATTCGAAGTAATAAGTTTAGCACTCTTATACGTGTTACATTCTAATCAATTCAAATAATGTCTAGTCTTGAATTCTTAAGGTTGTAACTTTTAATTTCTGAAATTTGAGAATTTCGTAGCTTACATACTTTAATTCACCACTTACAATATGTTTGGGTACAATTTCTTTTTTTAAAAACAAGTAAAAGGCCAAGCGAATCATCTACAAGAATGAAATGCACTTTGAATATGTTTGTAAAATAATATTTCTTTTTCTGAATACTCAAAGTTTCAGAACTTTGATTTTTTTTGTCAACTTCAGAACTTTTAAAACAGTTTTCATAGTTCTGAAGAAGGACAATTCTCAGCAAAAGTATATTTCAGAAGGCTGAACATAAACCTTTTGACCTTTGAAACACGCAGGATGTAGTTTTTCCAAATTTGGCCTATTTAAGAATTTTGAAGTAATGACTTCAGCACTCTAAAATGCGTTACATTCCAATCATTTCAAACATTTTAAGATATTTGAGGTTGTAACTTAAGACTTCTGAAATTCAAGATTTTCTTAACTTCCCTACAATAATTCACCATTTATAATATGTTTTAGTCATAATTCTTGCTTTTAAAAATTGGTAAAAGACCATGAAATCATCCAGTCAAATGAAATGCACACCTAAAACATTTGTAAAATAATAATTTTTTTTGAATTCTAGTAGTTTTAGAAATTTTATTTTTTTTGCCAACGTAAGAATTTTGAAAACATTTTTTGGACTTCTGAAGAACGACTATTCTTAGCAAAAGGCTAGTTCTGAAGTTATGATTTTTCCCAAATTTAGCCTATTTATGAATTTTGAACTAATAACTTTAGCACTCATACACATGTTACATTCCAATCATTCCTAACTTTTCCTATATTAAAACTCTTGAGGTCGTAACTTTAAACTTCTCAAAATTCAAGAATTTTTAGGTTACGTAATTTTATTCACCATTTACAATATGTGTGGATACAATAATCTTCTTTTAAAACCAATAAAAGGCCAAGAGAATCATCCAAAGGAATGAAATAGACTCTTAATATATTTTTCATATAATACACTTTTTTAAATAATAGTAGTTTCAAAAATCTGAATTTTTTGTAGCAACTTAAGAACTTTGAATTATGATTGTAAAATAATACAATTTTTTCTGGATCCTCAATTTTCAGCAATTTGATTTTTTTTACCAATTTCACAACTTGTAAAATGGTTTTACAATTTGTGAAGAATGATTATGATCAGCAAAAGGCTATTTCAAAACTTTGAACATAAAACATTACACCTCAGAAACATATTGATTTTGCAAATTTAGCCTATCTATGAATTTTGAAGTTATAACTATAGCACACTTTTATGCGTTACATTCCAATCATTTCAAACATTGCATACTTCAAAATTCCTTAGGTCGTAACTTTAGACTTCTGAAATTTGAGAATTTCTTAGCTTACATACTTTAATTCATCACTTACAATATGTTTGGGTACAATTTCTTTCTTTTCAAACTAGGAAAAGGCTAAGAGAATCATCAAGAAGAATGAAATGCACACTTAATATGTTTGTAAAATAATATATTTTTTCTAAATCCTCAAAGTTTAAGAAATTTGATTTTTTTTGTCAACTTTTGAAACTATTAAAATGGTTTTCATACTTCTAAAGAAGAACAATTCTTAGCAAAGGACTATTTCCGAAGTCTGAGCATAAAACTTTGGACCTTTGAAACACCCTGGGTGCAATTTTTCCAAATTTGGCCAATTTAAGAATTTTGAATTTACATTTTTTTTGAATCCTCAAAGTTTAAGAAATTTAATTTTTTTTACCAACTTCAAAACTTTTAAGATAGTTTTCATACTTTAGAAGAAGGAAAATTCTAGGCAGAAGACTATTTTAGAACTCTGAACATAAAAATTTTGACTTTTGAAACATGAAGGGTGCAATTTTTCCAAATTTGGCCTATGTAAGAATTATGAAGTAATAACTTCAGCACTTTGAAAAGCTTTACATTCCAAACATTTCAAACATTTCCTACTTCAGAAATTTGAGGTTGTAACATAAGACTTAAGAAATTCAAGATTTTCTTAGCTTACCTACAATAATTCAACATTTACAATATGTTTTAGTAGTAATTATTGCTTTTAAAATTGGGAAAAGACTGCGAGAATCTACGAGGGAAATCAAATGCACTCTCATTGTGTTTGTAAAATAATACATGTTTTCTGACTTCTCGTAGTTTTAGAAATTTGATTTTTTTTTGCCAACATAAGAATTTTGAAAACAGTTTGCTGACTTCTGAAGAACGAGTATTCTAAGCAAAAAAGCTATTTCAAAAGTTTGACCATAAAACAATATACCTCAGAAATGCGTAGAATGATATTTTCTAAATTTAGCCTATTAATGAATTTTGAAGTACTAACTGCAACACTCGTATACGCATCACATTCCAATCATTTTAAACATTTCCTACATCAAAACTCTTGAGTTTGTAACTCTAGACTTCTGAAATTTGAGAATTTATTAGCTTACATAATTTAATTCACCATTTACAATATGTGTGGGTATAATTTTTTTTTAAAACCAGGAAAAGGCCAAGCGAATTCACCATTTACAATTCTTGCTTTTAAAACTGGTAAAAGACCGTGAGAATTAGCCAGGGAAATGAAATGCACTTTTATTACGTCGGTAAAATAAAACATTTTTTCTAAATTTTAGTAGTTTCAGAAATCTAATTTTTTTTACGAAATTAACAACTTTTAAAATGGTTTTCAAATTTATGAAAAATGACTATTCTTAGCAAAAAGCTATTTCAAAATTCTGAACATAAGACTTTACACCTCAGGAACACTGTGAATAATATTTTACAAATTTAGCCTATTTATGAATCTTGAAGTAATAACTTCAGCACTCATATATGCATCACATTCCAATCATTTCAAGCATTTCCAACATCAAAATTGTTGAGGTCGTAACTTCATATTTCTGAAATTATAGAATTTCTAAGCTTACATAATTTAATTCACCCTTTACAATATGTATGGGTATAATTTTTTTCTTTTAAAACCAGGAAAAGGTCAAGAGAATCATCTAGAGGAATGAAATGGACTTTGAATACATTTGTAAAATAATACATTTTTTTCTGAATACTGATAGTTTTAGAAATCTAATTTTTTTTGCCAACTTAAGAACTTTTAATTACTTTCATAAAATAATACATTTCTTCTAAATTTTGGTAGTTTTAGAAATTCAATTTCTTTGGTTAACTTAAGAATTTTGAAAACAATTTGTAGAGTTCTGAAGAACGACTTTTCAAAGCAAAAGGCTACTTTAGAAGTCTGAAGATAAACCTGTACACCTTAGAAACGTGTAGTATGATATTTCCTAAATTTAGCTTATTTATGAATTTTGAAGTAATAATGTCCGCACTCGTATACGCATTACATACCAATCATTTCCACCATTTCCTCTATCATTATTCTTGAGGTCATAACTTCAGACTTTTGAAATTTGAGAATTTGTTAGCTAACATAATTTAATTGACCATTTACAATATGTTTAAGGTAATATTTTTTCTTTTAAAACTAGGAAAAGGAAAAGAGAATCATCTAGAGGAATAAAATTGATACTGAATACATTTGTAAAATAATACATTTGTTTTGAATACAAGTAGCTTCAAAAACTAATTTTTTTGCCAACTTAAGAACTTTGAATTACGTTAGTAAAATAACACATTTTTCTGAATCATCAAATTTCAGCAATTTAATTTTCTTTTTATCAACTTCAAAACTTTTAAGATGGTTTTCAAATTAATGAAGAATGACTATTCTCAACAAAAGTCTATTTGAGAATTCTGAACGCAAAACTTTACACCTTAGAAATGCATAGATCGATATTTTACACATTTAGCCTATTTATAAGTTTCAAAGTAATAACTTCAGCACTCGTATATGCATTATATTCTAATCATTTCAAACATTGCCTACTTTAGAACTATTGAGGTTGTAACTTCAGACTTCTAAAATTTAAGAATTTCATAGCTTACATACTTTTTTTTACATCACCACTTATAATATGTTTGGGTACAATTCCTTTCTTTTAAAATCAGGAAAAGGCTAAGAGAATCATCTAGAAGAATGAAACACTCTTTGAGTATGTTTGTAAAATAATAAATTTTTTTTGAACCCTCAAAGTTTTAGAAATCTGATTTTTTTCCCCAACTTTAGAACTTTAAAAACGATTTTCATAATTTCAAAGAAGGAAAATTCTAGGCAAAAAACTATTTCAAAAGTTTGAAGATAAAACTTTTGACCTTGGAAATGCGCAAGATGAAATTTGTCCAAATTTAGCCTATTTAAGAATTCTGAAGTAATAACTTCAGCACTCTGAAACACATTACATTCCAATTGTTTCAAACATTTTCTACTTTAGAAATTTAGGTCGTAACTTAAGACTTCTGAAGTTCAAGATTTTCTTAACATACCTACAATAATTCTCCATCTACAATATATTTGAGTAGCAATTCTAGCTTTTAAAATTGGGAAAAGGACATGGGAATCATCCAGGGTAATGAAATGCACTCTTAATACATTTGTAAAATAATGTATTTTTTCTTAATTCTAGTAGTTTTAAAAATCTAATTTTTTTTGCCAACTTAAGAACTTTGAATTAATTTTGGAAAATAATATATTTTTTTTGAATCCTCAAATTTCAGCAATCTAATTTTTTTACCAACTTTAGAACTTTTAAAATGGTTTTTAAATTTGTGAAGAACAATTATTCTAAACAAAAGGCTATTTCAAAAGTCAGAACATGAAATATTACACCTTTTACATTCCAATCATTTTAACATTGTCAACTTCAAAATTCTTGAGGTTGTAACTTCAAACTTTCAAATTTTGAAAATTTCTTACCTTACATAATTTAATTCACCACTTATAATTTGTTTGGGTACAATTTCTTTCTTTTCAAACTAGGAAAAGGCTAAGCGAGTCATCTAGAAGAATGAAATGCACTCTGAATACATTTGTAAAATAATACTTTTTTTTCTGAATCCTTAAAGTTTTAGAAATTTGACATTTTTTGCCAACTTAAGAACTATTAAATCAATTTTCATACTTCTGAAGAAGGACAATTCTCAGAAAAAGAACATAAAACTTTTAACCATTGAAATGTGCAGGATGCAATTTTTCCAAATTTAGCCTATTTAAGAATTTTGTTGTAATAACTTTAGCACTCTGAAACACATTACATTCCAATCATTTCAAACCTTTCCTACTTCAAAAATTTGAGGTCATAACTTAAGACTTTTGAAATTTAAAATTTTCTTAGCTGACCTACAATAATTCACCATTTACGATATGTTTCAGTAGTAATTGTTGCTTTTAAAATTAGGAAAAGACTGTGAGAATCTACCAAGGAAATGAAATGCACTCTTAATATGCTTTAAAATAATATATTTTTTCTTAATTCTGGTAGTTTTAGAAATCTGATTTCTTTTAGCCAACTGAAAAATTTTGAACATAGTTTGGGGACTTCTAAACAATGACTATTCTAAGCAAAAGGTTTAATAAGAAGTTTGAACATAAAACGTAACACCTCATAAATGCGTCGTATGTTTTCCAAATTTAGCCTATTTATGAATTTTGAAGTAATAACTTTAGCACTCATATTTGTGTTACCTTTCAATCATTTCAAACATTTCCTATATAAAAACTCTTGAGGTCATAACTTCAAACTTCTAAAATTTGAGAATTTGTTACCGAAATAATTTAATTCACCATTTACATTATGTGTGGTACAAATTTTTTTTTAAAGCTAGGAAAGGCCAAGAGAACCATCTACTAAAATGAAATGGACTCTAAACACATTTGTAAATTAATACATTTTTTTTGAATACGAGTAGTTTCAAAAATCTATTTTTTTGGCCAAATTAAGGACTTTGAATTACATTTGGAAAATAACACATTTTTTCCGAATCATCATTATTTAGCAATCTTATTTTTTTTTTTACCAACTTCAGAACTTTTAAAATGTTTTACAAATTAATGAAGAATGACTATTCTCAGCAAAAGGCTATTTGAGAATTTAGAACATAAAAACTTTACACCTCAGAAATGCGTAGATTGATATTTTACATATTTAGCCTATTTGTGAATTTTGAAGTAATAACTTTGGCACTCATATATGTGTTACATTCCAATAATTTCAATCATTGCATACTTTAGAAATCTTGAGGTTGTTACTTTAGACATCTGAAATTCAAGAATTTGTTAGCTTGCATATGTTAATTCACCACTTACAAGATGTTTGGGTACAATTCCTTTCTATTAAAAAAAAGAAAAGGCTAAGAAAATCATCTAGAAGAATGAAATACTCTCTGAATAAGTTTATAAAAAATACATTTTTTTGAATCCTCAAAGTTTCAGAAATCTGATTTTTTTCCCAACTTCAGAACATTTTAAAATGGTTTTCATACTTCTGAAGAAGGACAATTCTCAAAAAAGAATATTTCAAAAGTCAGAAATAAAACTTTAGACCTTTGAAATGTCTAGTATGCAGTTTTTTCAAATTTAGCCTATTTAAGAATTCTAAAGTAATAACTTTATCACTTTAAAAAGTGTTACATTCCAATCATTTCAAACATTTCCTACTTCGGAACATTGATGTCATAACTTAAGACTTCTGAAATTCAAGATTTTCTTAGCTTACCTACAATAATTCACCATTTATAATATGTTTGAGTAGTAATTCTTCCTTTAAAAGTCAGGAAAAGACCGTGAGAATCAGTCTGGCAAATGAAATGCGCTCTTAATGCGTTTGTAAAATAATACATGTTTTCTAAATACTGGTAGTTGAGAAATCTGATTTTTTTGGCCAACTTAAGAATTTTGAAAACAATTTTTAGACATCTGAAGATCGACTATTCTCAACAAAAGGACACTTTAGAGGTTTGAACATAAAACTTTGCACTGTAGAAACGCATATTATCAAATTTCTCAAATTTAGCCTATTTATGAATTATGAACTAATAACTTTAGCACTCGTATATGCATTACATTCCAATCATTTTAAACATTTCCTATATCATAATTCTTCAGGTCGTAACTTCAGACTTTTAAAATTTGAGAATTTGTTAGCTTATATAATTTAATTCATAATTTACAATATGTTTGGGTATAATTTTTTCTTTTAAAAATAGGAAAAGGCCAAGAAAATCATCTAGAGGAATGAAATGCACTCTAAATATATCTGCAAAATAATATATTTTTTTAATACTGGTAGTTTCAGAAATTTGAATTTATTTTTGGCCAAATTAAAAGCTTTGAATTATGTTTTTAAAATAATATATTTTTTGAATTCTCAAATTTCAACAATCTGATTTTTTTTACCAACTTCAAAAATTTTAATTTTTTTTCAAATTAATGAAGAACTACTATTCTTAGCAAAATGCTATCTTAGAATTTTGAATATAAATCTTTACACCTCAGAAATGCGTAGATCGATATTTTACATATTTAGCCTATTTATGAATTTTGAAGTAATAACTTCAGCACTCGTATACCCATTACACTCAAATTATCTCAAACATTGCTTACTTCAGAGCTATTAAGGTCGTAATTCCTTTCTTTTAAAACCATTTTAAAATAATTCCTTTCTTTGGGTATAATTCCTTTCTTTTAAAACCAGGAAAATGCCAAGAGATTCATCTAGAAGAATGATATGCTCTTTGAGTGTGTTTGTAAAACAACACATTTTTTCTAAACCCTCAAAGTTTCAGAAATCTGATTTTTTTCCCAACTTTAGAACTTTTAAAATGGTTTTCATACTTCTGAAGAAAGACAGTTCTCAACAAAAGACTATTGTAGAAGTCTAAATATAAAACTTTTGACCTTTGAAAAGCGCAGGATACAATTTGTCCAAATTTAGCCTATTTAAGATATTCAAACTAATAACTTTAGGACTCTAAAACACGTTACATTCCAACCATTTCAAACATTTCCTACTTTAGAAATTTGATGTTGTAACTTAAGATTTCTGAAATTTAAGATTTTCTTAGCTTACCTACAATAATTCTCTATTTACAATATATTTGAGTAGCAATTCTGTCTTTTAAAATTGGGAAAAGGACGTGAGAATCATCCAGGGTAATGAAATACACTCTTAATACATTTGTAAAATAATGTATTTTTTTTTTGAATTCTAGTTGTTTTAGAAATCTATTTTTTTGGCCAACTTAAGAATTTTGAAAATAGTTTTCGGACTTCTTAAGAACAACTATTCTCAACAAAAGGTCATTTTAGAGGTCTGAACTTAAAACTTTACACCTCAGAAACACGTAGTATAATATTTTCCAAATTTAGCCTATTTATGAATTTTGAAGTAAGAACTTCAACACTCGTATATGCGTTACATTCCAATCATTTTAAACATTTCCTACATCAAAACTCTTGAGGTCATAACTTCAAACTTCTAAAATTTGAGAATTTGTTAGCTTACATAATTTAATTTACCATTTACAATATGTGTGGGTACAATTTTTTTCTTTTAAAATGAGGAAAAAGCCAAGAGAATCATCTAGAGGAATGAAATGGACTCTAAATACATTTGTAAAATAATACATTTTTAAAATCCTGTTAGTTTCAAAAATCTAAATTTTTTTAGCCAAATTAAGAACTTTGAATTACATTTGTAAAATAATACATTTTTTCTGAATCCTTAAATTTCAACGATCTGATTTTTTTTTATCAACTTAAGAACTTTTAAAATGGTTTTCAAATTTGTGAAGAATGACTATTCTCAGCAAAAGGCTATTTCAGAATTCTGGACATAAGACTTTATGCCTTAGAAATGTGTAGAATGATATTTTACAAATTTATCCTTTTTATGAATTTTGAAGCTATAACTTCAACACTCGTATAGGCGTTACATTGCAATCATTTCAAACATTTATTACATCAAAACTCTTGAGGTTGTAACTTCAGACTTCTGAAATTTGAGAATTTATTAGCTTGCATAATTTAATTCATGATTTATAATATGTGTGGATATATTTTTTTCTTTTAAAACTTGGACAAGGCCAAGAGAATCATCTAGAGGAATAAAGTGGACTCTAAATACATTTGTAAAATAATACATTTTTTTGAAATACTAGTAGTTTCAGAAATCTGAATTTTTTTGGCCAACTTAAGAACTTTGAATTACGTTTGTAAAACAACACATTTATTCTGAATCGTCATATTTTGGTAATCAGATTGTTTTTACCAACTTTAGAACTTTATAATGGTTTACAAATTAATGAAGAATGATTATTCTCGGCAAAGGCTATTTGAGAATTCAGGACATAAAACTTTACACCTCAGAAATGCATATATTGATATTTTACACATTTAGCCTATTTATGAATTTCAAAGTAATAACTTTAGCACTCATATACACGTTACATTTCAATAATTTCAAACATTGCCTACTTCAAAACTCTTGAGGTCATTACTTCAGACTTTGAAATTTGAGAATTTGTTGGCTTACATACTTTAATTGACCACTTACAATATGTTTGGGTACAATTCCTATCTATTAAAACCAGGAAAAGGCCAAGAGAATCATCTAGAAGAATGAAATGCCTCCGAATACGTTTGTAAAATTATATATTTTTTCTAAATCATCAAAGTTTCATAATTCTATTTTTTTCCCAACTTCAGAACATTTTAAAACGGTTTTCATACTTCTAAAGAAGGACAATTCTCAGCAAAAAACTATTTCAGAAGTCAGAAATAAAAAATTTGACCTTTGAAACATGGAGGATGAAGTTTTTCCAAATTTAGCCTATTCACAAATTTTGAAGTAATAACTTCATCACTCTAAAATGTGTTACATTACAATCATTTCAAACATTTCCTACTTCAGAACATTGAAGTCGTAACTTAAGACTTCTGAAATTCAAGATCTTCTCAGCTTACCTACAATAATTCACCATTTATATTATGTTTGAGTAGTAATCCTTGCTTTTAAAATCAGGAAAAGACCGTGAGAATCAGTTTGGGAACTAAAATGCACTCTTAATGCATTTGTAAAATAATACATGTTTTCTAAATACTGGTAGTTTGAGAGATTTGATTTTTTTGGCCAACTTAAGAATTTTGAAAATAGTTTTTGGACTTCTGAAGATAGAATATTCTCAACAAAAGACTACTTTAAAAGTCTGAGCATAAAACTTTGCACTGCAGAAATGCGTAGTATGATATTCCCAAATTTAGCCTATTTATGAATTTAACTTTAGCACTCGTATATGCATTACATTCCAATCATTTCAAACATTTCCTATATTATAACTCTTGAGGTTGTAACTTCAGACTTTTGAAATTCAAGAATTTCTTAGCTTACATAATTTAATTTACCATTTCAGTGAGTTTGGGTACAATATTTTTCTTTTAAAACTAGGAAAAGCCAAAGAGAATCCTCTAGAGGAATGAAATGCACTCTGACTACATTCATAAAATAATACATTTTTTTTAATACTGGTAGTTTCAGAAATTTGAGTTTATTTTTGGCCAACTTAAAATGTGTAAATTATGTTTTTAAATAATATATTTTTTCTGAAATCTCAAATTTCAATAATTTGATTTTGTTTACCAACTCCAGAAATTTTAAAATGGTTTTCAAATTAATGAAGAACCACTATTCTTAGCAAAAGGCTATCTGAGAATTTTGAGTATAAATCTTTAAACCTCAGAAATGCGAAGATCGATATTTTACACATTTAGCCATTTATGAACTTCAAAGTAATAACTTCAGCACTCATATACACATTACATTCCAATCATTTCAAACATTGCCTACTTCAGAACTATTGAGGTCGTAACTTCAGTCTTCTAAAATTCAAGAATTTCTTTGCTTACATATTTTAAATCACCACTTACAATATGTTTGGGTAGAATTCCTTTCTTTTAAAACCAGGAAAAGGCCAAGATAATCATCTAGAAGAATGAAATGCTCTCTGAGTGCATTTGTAAAATAATACATTTTTTCTGAACCCTCAAAGTTTCAGAAATTTATTTTTTTTTTACAACTTCAGAACTTTAAAAACAGTTTTCATACTTCTAAAGAAGGGCAGTTCTTAGGAAAATACTATTTTAGAAGTCTGAACATAAAACTTTTAACCTTTGAATGTGCAAATTTAGCACATTTGTCCAAATTTAGCCTATTTAAGAATTCAAAAGTAATAACTTCTGCAGTTTGAAACCCGTTATATTCCAATCATTTCAAACATTTCCTACTTCAGAAATTTGAGGTCGTAACTTAAGACTTTTGAAATTCAAGATTTTCTTAGCTTACCTACAATAATTCTCGATTTAGAATATATTTGAGTAGCAGTTCTGGCTTTTAAAATTGGGAAAAGGATGCGAGAATCATCCAGGGTGATGAAATGCACTCTTAATATGTTTGTAAAATAATGCATTTTTTCTGAATTCTAGTAATTTTAGAAATCTATTTTTTTTTTTGGCCAACTTAAGAATTTTAAAAGTCTGAACTTAGAACTTCACACCTCAAAAACACGTAGTATGATATTTCCCAAATTTAGCCTATTTATGAATTTTGAAGTAAGAACTTCAGCACTCGTATAAGCATTACATTCCAATCATTTCAAACATTTCCTACATCAAAACTCTTGAGGTCGTAACTTCAGACTTTTGAAATTAGAGAATTTGTTAGCTTTGTAATTTAATTCACCATTTATAATATGTGTTGGTATAATTGTTTTTCTCTTAAAATAAGGAAACGACCAAGAGAATCATCTAGAGGAATGAAATGGACTCTAAATACATTTATAAAATAATACTTTTTTTTGAAATACTATTAGTTTCAAAAATCTAAATTGTTTTTGGCCAACTTAAGAACTTTGAATTACATTTGTAAAATAATACATTTTTTCTGAATCCTCAAATTTCTACAATTTGATTTTGTTTTACCAACTTAAGAATTTTTAAAATTGTTTTCAAATTTGTGAAGAATGACTATTCGCAGCAAAAGCCTATTCCAAAATTTTGAACATAAGACTTTATACCTCAGAAACATGTAGAATGATATTTTACAAATTTAGCCTTTTATAGAATTTTGAAGCTATAACTTCGACACTCGTATATGCATTACATTCCAGTCATTTTAGACATTTCCTACATTAAAACTCTTAAGTTTGTAACTTCAGACTTCTGAAATTCAATATTTTTTTACCTTACATAATTTAATTCACAATTTATAATACGTGTGGGTATACTTTTTTTCTTTTAAAATAGGGAAACACCAAGAGAATCATCTAGAAGAATGAAATGAACACTGAATACATTTGTAAAATATTACTTTTTTTTTAATCCTCAAGTTTTAGCAATCGAATTTTTTTTATCAACTTCGGAAATGTTAAAATGGTTTTTATATTTTTTAAGAATGATTATTCTGAGCAAAAGGCTATTTCAGAAGTCTTAACATGAAATATTAGACCTCAGAAATGTGTAGAATGATATTTTACAAATTTAGCTTATTTATGAATTTTGAAGTAATAACTTCAGCACTTATATATGCGTTACATTCCAATCATTTCAAACATTTTTTACATCAAAACTCTTGAGGTCGTAACTTCAGACTTCTAAAATTTGAGAATTTGTTACCCTACACAATTTAATTCACCGTTTACAATATGTGTGGGTATGATATTTTTTAAAAGCTAGGAAAAGACCAAGAGAATCATCTAGAGGAATGAAATGGACTCTAAATACATTTGTAAAATAATACATTTTCATTGAATACTAGTAGTTTGGAAATCTGAATTTTCTTTTAGCCAACTTAAGAACTTTAAATTACGTTTTGTTAAATAATACATTTTTTCTGAATCCTCAAATTTCAGCAATTTGATTTTTTTTTACCAACTTCAAAATTTTTAAAATGGTTTTTAAATTTGTGAAAAATGATTTTTCTAAATAAAAGGCTATTTCAGAAGTCTGAACATGAAATATTACAACTTTTACATTTCAATCATTTCAAACGTTGCTTGCTTCAAAATTTTTGAGGTCGTTACTTAAAACTTTTGAAATTCAAAAATTTCTTAGCTTACATACTTTAATTAACCACTTAAAACATGTTTGGGTACAATTTTTTAAGTTTAAAACAAGGAAAAGGCCAAAGCAAGTCATCTAGAAGAATGAAATACACTTTGAATACATTTGTAAAATAATATGTTTTTTCTGAATTCTCAAAGTTTCAGAAATTTGACATTTTTTGCCAACTTAAGAACTTTTAAAATGGTTTTCGTTCTTTTGAAGAAAGACAATTCTCAGCAAAAGACTATTTTAGAAGTCTGAACATAAAACCTTTGACCATTGAAATGTGGAGGATGCTATTTTTCCAAATTTAGCCTATTTAAGAATTCTTAAGTAATAACTTCAGCACTCTGAAATGCATTATATTCCAATCATTTTAAACATTTCCTACTTCAAAAATTTTGATGTTGTAACTTAAGACTTCTAAAATTCAAGATTTTCTTACTTACCTACAATAATTCACCATTTATAATATGTTTTAGTAGTAATTCTTGCTTTTAAAATTGGGAAAAGACTGTGAGGATCTACTAGGGAAATGAAATGCCTTCTTAATACGTTTGTTAAATAATACATTTTTTCTTAATTCTAGTAGTTTTAGAAATCTAATTTTTTTGGCCAATTGAAGAATTTTGAAATTAGTTTGGGGAATTTTAAACAATGACTATTCTAAGCAAAAGGCTATATTAGAAGTCTGAACATAAAACTTAACACCTTAGAAACATGTAGTATGATATTTCCCAAATTTAGCCTATTTATGAATTTTGAAGTAATAACTTCAGCACTCATATACGCGTTACATTTCAAACATTTCCTACATCAAAACACTTGAGGTCATAACTTCAGACTTTTGAAATTTAAGAATTTGTTACCTTACATAATTTGATTCACCATTTACAATATGTGTGGGTACAATTTTTTTTTATAGCCAGGAAAAGGCCAAGAGAATTATCTAGAAGAATAAAATGGACTTTGAAAACATTTGTAAAATAATACATTTTTTTAATACTAGTAGTTTCAGAAATCTAAATATTTTTTTGGCCAACTTAAGAAATAACACATTTTTTCTGAATCATCATATTTCAGCAATCTGATTTTTTTTTACCAACTTCAGAACTTTTAGAATGGTTTTCAAATTAATGAAGAATGACTATTCTTAGCAAAAGGCTATTTAAAAATTTCGAACATAAAACTTTACACCTCAGGAATGCGTAGATTGATATTTTATTTATTTAGCCTATTTGTAAATTTTGAAATAATTACTTTAGGACTCATATACGTGTTACATTCCAATCATTTCAAACACTGCCTACTTTAGAACTCTTGACGTTTTACTTTAGACATCCAAACTTTGAGAATTTGTTAGCTTGGATACTTTAATTCACCACTTACACTATGTTTGGGTACAATTCCTTTCTATTAAAACTAGGAAAAGGCCAAAAGAATCATCTAGAAGAATGAAATGCTCTCTGAATACATTTGTAAAATAATCTATTTTTTTAAATTGTCAAAGTTTCAGAAATCTAATTTTTTTCCAACTTCAGAACATTTTAAAACCGTTTTCATACTTCTGAAGAAGGATAATTCTCAGCAAAAGACTGTATCAGAAGTCAAAAATAAAACTTTTGACCTTTGAAATGTGCATGATGTAGTTTATCAAAATTTAGCCTATTACAAATTCATTCCAATCATTTCCCACTTCAGAACATTGATGTTGTAACTTAAGACTTCTGAAATTCAAGATTTTTGTAGCTTACCTATAATAATTCACCATTTATAATATATTTGAGTAGTAACTCTTGCTTCTAAAATCAGAAAAAGACCGTGAGAATTAGTTTGGGAAATGAAATGCACTCTTAATGTGTTTGTAAAGTAATACATGTTTTCTAAATACTCGTAGTTTGAGAAATCTGATTTTTTTGGCCAACTCAAGAATTTTAAAAATAGTTTTCGTACTTCTGAAGAACGACTATTCTTAGCAAAAAGCTACTTCAAAAATCTAAAGATAAAACTTTGCACCGCAAAAACACGTAGTATGATATTTTCCAAATTTAACCTATTTATGAATTTTAAAGTAATAACTTCAACACTCGTATACGCATTACATTCCAATCATTTCAAACATTTCCTATATTATATAACTCTTGAGGTCGTAACTTTAGACTTTTGAAATTCAAGAATTTGTTAGTGGAATGAAATGCACTCTGAATACATTTGTTTAATACCTTTTTTGAATATTGATAGTTTCAAAAATCTGAATTTATTTTTGGGCAACTTAAAAACTTTGAATTACATTTTTAAATTAATATATTTTTTTTGAATTCTCAAATTTCAGCAATCTGATTTTTTTACCAACTTCAGAAATTTTAAAATGGTTTTCAAATTAATGAAGAACTACTATTCTCAGCAAAAGCCTATGTCAGAATTCTGAATATAAATCTTCACACCTCAGAAACTCATAGTATGATATTTTACAATTTTAGTCTATTTATGAATTTTGAAGTAATAACTTTAGCACACGTATATGCGTTACATTCTAATCATTTCAAACATTGCCTACTTATAAATTCTTGAGGTTGTAACTTCAGACTTCTGAAATTTGAGAATTTCTTAGCTTACATATTTTAACTCACCACTTACAATATGTTTGGGTATAATTTCTTTCTTTTAAAACCAAGAAAAGGCCAAGAAAATCATCTAGAAGAATGAAATGCACTTTGAATACATTTGTAAAATAATATATTTTTTTTGAATCCTCAAAATTTCAAAAATTTGATATTTTTTGCCAACTAAAGAACTTTTAAAATGATTTTAATACTTTTAAAGAAGGATAATTCTAGCAAAAGACTATTTTAGATGTCTGAGCATGAAACTTTTAACCTTTGAAACACGCAGGATGCAATTTTTTAAAATTTAGCCTATTTAAGAATTCTGAAGTAATAACTTTAGTGCTCTGAAATGCATTACATTCCAATCATTTCAAATATTTCCTACTTCAGAAATTTGAGGTTGTAGCTTAAGACTTCTGAAATTCAAGGTTTTCTTAGCTTACCTATAATAGTTTGCCATTTATAATATGTTTCAATAGTAAATGACTATTCTCAGCAAAAGGCTACTTCAAAAGTCTGAACATAAAACCTTACACCTCAGAAACGCGTAGTATGATATTTTCCACATTTAGCTTATGTATGAATTTTGAAGTAATAACTTTAGCACTTATTTATGAGTTACATTCCAATCATTTCAAACATTTCCTATATCAAAACTAATGAGGTTGTAACTTCATACTTAAGAAATTCAAGAATTTGTTAGCTTACATAATTTAATTTACCATTTATAACATGTTTGGTCATAATTTTTTCTTTTAAAAGCTGGAAAAGGCTAAAAGAATCATCTAGTGGAATGAAATGGACTCTGAATACATTTCTAAAATAATACATTTTTTTGAATACTAGTAGTTTTAGAAATCTAAATTTTTTTGGGCCAACTTAAGAACTTTGAATTATGTTTGTAAAATAATGATTTTTTGAATTATCAAATTTCACCAGTTTGATTTTTTTTTTTGCCAACTTAAGAACTTTTAAAATGGTTTTCAGATTAGTGAAGAATGACTATTCTCTACAAAAGGATATTTCATAATTTTAAACATAAAACTTTACACCTCAAAAACACATAGTATGATATTTTACAAATTTACCCTATTTATGAATTTTGAACTAATAACTTCAGCACATGTATATGCGTTACATTCCAATCATTTCAAACATTGCCTACTTCAAAATTCTTGAGGTTGTAATTTCTGACTTCTGAAATTTGAGACTTTCTTAACTTACACACTTCAATTCACCACTTGTAATATGTTTGGATACAATTTCTTTCTTTTAAAGCTAGTAAGAGGCCAAGCAAATCATCTAGAAGAATGAAATGCACTTTGAATACGTTTGTAAAATAATACATTTTTTTTGAATCCTCAAAGTTTAAGAAATTTATCTATTTATTTGTTGCCTTCAAAACTTTTAAAATGGTTTTCATACTTCTGAAGAAAGACAATTCTCATCAAAAGACTATTTCAGAAGTTTGAACATAAAACTTTTGACCTTAGAAATGTGCAAGATGCAATTTTTCCAAATTCAGCCTATCTAAGAATTCTAAAGTAATAACTTCAGCACTCTGAAATACATTTTTTTCGAATCCTCAAAGTTTCAGAAATCTAATTTTTTTGCCAACTTTAGAACTTTTAAAATGGTTTTCATACTTTTTGAAAAAGGATAATTCTCAGCAAAAGACTATTTCAAAAGTCTGAAGATAAAACTTTGGACCTTTGAAACACGTAAGAAGTAATTTTTTCACATTTAGCCTATTTAAAAATTCTAAAATAATAACTTTAGTACTTTGAAATGTGTTACATTCCAATTATTTAAAACATTTCCTACTTTAGAACTTTGAGGTTGTAACTTAAGACTTTTAAAATTCAAGATTTTCTTAGCTTACCTACAAAATTCACCATGAACAATATGTTTGAGTAGTAATTCATACTTTTGAAACTGGGAAAAGACCATGAGAATCAGCTAGGGAAATGAAATGCACTCTTAATACATTTGTAAAATAATACATTTTTCTTGAATTTTGGTAGTTTTAGAAATTTGATTTTTTTTGCCAACTTAAGAATTTGAAACAGTTTTTGAACCTCTAAAGAATGACTATTCTCAGTAAAAGGCTATTTTAGATGTCTGAACTTAAAACATTATACCTCAGAAATGCGTAGTATGTTATTTTCCAAATTTAGCCTATTTATGTTGCAAGATACCTCCACAGATTCTAATGGCACTTGGATTAGCAACTTAAGCAATCCAGGAAATGAAGTAGGTACCTCTTTGGCCTATAGAAAAGCCTTTCCCAATATGATAATGCATTCCCATATTATGATTCTTTCTTCTCACAACACGGGGCAATAAAAGTGAACATTGCACCATCTCAAAGTGAGTCATAAAGATGTTCTCCTTCAAGAGGATGAATTCCTCATACTTGTGCCTTAGAGGATTGAGAAGTGTAGTCGTGATATCTGTGTATAAATGTTTCAGCCAACACTTCCCAAGATCTGAACGATCCGGCTGATGATGTCACTATCCACTTTAGGGTATGACTATTATTAGCTAATGAAAATGGGAAGCTCTTGATCACATATTCTTCATTGGGACAGTATTCGCACTAGGGCATGATACTGGAATAAGTGTCCGATCGCAACCTTGTAGGCTTCTTTAATAACTTCATCATAGGCCACCCTAAGTAACCGATTTGTTTAGTTTCTAGAACTGTTGTTAGAGTAGGGGCTTTCATGTAATGTAGGTATTCAAGAACCCTTGTAATATGAGATTCTATACATACTTATTCCTTTAGAGGGTCATCCCTCGCCCTCATCTTCTTCTTTTCAACTTGATTGAAGGCCTCTATGAAGTTAGATGGCATCCGATGGTGAAAATAAGCCATTTTTGCCAAGCAAAAATGGATTTTTTCTACCCTAGGTGATTAAGCAATTGTGGATTGCTCCAAGCAGCATTCCTTCATTTGTGAATATAATTAGCTGTGTTCTCACCATAATGTTGGTCCCAATTGATAAGAGACTTCCTGATTCCCTCCTTTTCTTTGGAAAGGAACTGTAGCAAGAACATGTCTTGCAAGGGGACCCATTCTTTGGCCCCCTGAACTATCGAAGTTTGGAACCAGTTCTTCTTCACTTTCGAGGAAAGTGAGCTTCAAAAATTCTGATGCATCTTTGCGAGGTCTGGATTTTCTTCACAACACTCATTAGTATAGCGGAGGAGGTGTGTGAGTGGCAAATCACCGACATTGAATATGGTAAAACCTTGATGCTGGTGTTCTCTTTGGTGATCGCACCTTCTACGAGAGTGTTCTCGCCTCTTATTTGGATGGCTGGTGGAGGCCTCTCCTTCACTAATGTGATAGCAAGATGCCACTATCGGATATTCAAATGGATAATCCTCGTTAGAGCTTGAGTTATTCCTAGCATAGAACTCTAGGCACACTTGACCAAGGCAGACTCTTTTCTTCTTTTTTCCCAGCATTTTCTTGTAGAAGGATTTAAGCCACTCAGGTTGGAGGTAATCCCCAATTATGTATGGTTGGAACCATGATGGCTAGCAGTGTATCCTTTCAGGATATGGGAATAAATTCTTCAGACACTCTTCCATTTTTTTCTGCTTTGCATGTTTGGTCTGATGGTTTCATCCTTTACATCTCATCGACAAAACTTCTGGAATGTCTTTTCGGCAGATAAGATCCCAGCCTTCGTCATTAGCTATGACTTTCTTTTCCACCTCTTGGCTAAAGGTTTTCGGGAGCTGACAATCGAATTCCTATTCTAGCATTGCTAAATCAAGAATTTATTTCACCGATATGTTATTGAATGTTGACTGTGCATCCTTCTTTGGTGAAATTATTACACTCTTCATGCAACGGTTGATTATTCTTCTTACTATTTTGCATTTAACTGTCAGATGATTGATGCCCTGATAGTAATGACAGTATAGAGTATGGTTTACCTTATTTGCCTCTGCTGGAAATAGAGGTTCCGGTAGTTTTATATTCCCTAATTGAATTAGCCCCAATAAAACTGGTACCACTTCCTCATCAGAGTACTGATATTTTGGCTCTAGGATCTCCCTTTTGCTTCAACTATCTATCATTACCACTAGTTTTAGTCTCAGTGGTGTTGACAGAGGTGTTTAGTTTGCTTCTTTCCAATTCTTTCTTCTTGGGCTAGAAAGTGCTTTTTTTTTTTTGCTTATCATCACAAACTTTGCTCTTTCCAGAGAGGGAAAGGAGGCATTCCTTTTGACTTGCCTCATTGGCCAATGCCCAAAAAGGTGGTGATCTGCTCATTTACTAGGATTGTGAGGTCAACCTTGATACCATTACGACATAGGTAAATGCTTTGCTCCTCTGTTAAGGTTACCTCACATTTGTTGGCTTCCTTCTACTAGCGAGAGATATACTCCTCTGCTGGTTTGTCATCCCTTTGCCTCATAAGGGAGAGGTCTACTAATGTGATATCTTGTTTAGTCACAAAGAACCTTTCCAGAAATAGGTTCTTCATGTCGTTCCAGGTCTTGACTGATCCTGCCGGAAGCATTGGGTACCATTGGAATGTTGGTCCCTTGAGTGATGAGCCGAATAGTCTCAAACAAAGATTGTGATAGATAGCATAGTTTCCTATCTTGAGATTGAAGAGGATGAGATGATGCTGGGGATCATCGGTTCCATCAAATGTATGAAAGTCTATCATCTGGAAGCCTAGCGTCGATGTCTCATTCTCAATCTCCAACGAATACTGCCGATGATAAATGGTTGGCACTTGAGAAGGCAAGTTTATTTGTTGTTGGATCATCCAATCATTTAACATGTCATTGAAGTGTGTCATGGATCTGAGTTCATTTGATATGGTTATGCATGCGTATTTGCATCAAACAGTTATTGTGGAACGTTCGCACCAAATGGTTGTGCACGAACATTGATATTGGGTAGTTGATAAGGTGAAGCAATTGGAGAGGTGAGGAGTGAGGCATCTGGTCTTATGGGATCCCCTCTTGGTGGGTTAAAGATAAATGGTCCCGGCGGTGTAACTGTTCCCATAGATGGAAGGTTGGGAGCGTGTGCAGCATTAGATGGTTGGCCAAGATTGGAGGTTTGGCCAACATTCTGTTGTGCATATATCTCTCTTAATCACTAATTTTCAGCCTCGAGTAATTCCAATCGTCTCATTATTTCTTCCACAGAAGTGGAAGTTGCATTTCCCATAGCCATATAGGATGTAACCGTCAGGGTGAATTGATGTTTATGCATCAATTGGTAAGGAGATGTAGACACATGATCTTCTCTCCTGACTCCTCTAGTAAAGAATGAAATATCGGGGGAGGCACCATGGATCTAGCCATCGACCTCATAATGATTATCTAACAAGGCGGGCTAGGTAGTGTAGGTGACAAGTCTTCGTCGACCAAAGTGGTGCATACACTAACAAGCTATAATTTCCTCTTTTTCTGGTCTCTTTTTTTCTGGGCTACCAAAATTAGCCCTTCTTTCTCTCTTTTCTACCTTTCATGCCTTTCTCGGCATTTGAAGGGTGCCTGTCCTATCAATTTCTCTCCTCTTAGAATAGGAAAAATTTGCTAGGACAACGAACATATTGTTTCCCAAGTACTCATCTTGGGATGGAGATGGTTTCCTCTTTCTTGCCGCAATATGTTTTTTGGAAGGTAACTTCCAACCTACCTTCTTTTCTTGGGTGGTCAACCTGTGGGTCAACTTCTTTTTGGATTTGTTCCTCTTCGTTATCCTTCTTCCAGTTCTGTTGGTAGGTTGGGCACAACCCTCGATAACATTGTTCTGTACATTCCTCCCAAAGGGACCAAGAGATTTGGGATTGAAGGGAGCTCGTGTTTGTTGGTCCCTTATATAATCGTAGCTCAAGAGGGGGGAGTGAATTGAGCATTAAATCTTTTTCGCCAAATCAAATGATTAAAGTGCTGAATGAATAATTAAAACAGATTGCACAAGACACAACATAAGATTTTTATAGTGGTTCGGCCTTTTCTAGGTTCCTACTCCACTTCTTTGAGTCAGTCTCCTCTACTGAACTTAGGTTCTACTGATACCTTGATCAACCTGATCAAGTACACATTGGTTTTACAATAAGCTCACCAACCAACTTATTAGTTTTCCAAGTTAGCTAGAAACTTTTCTAACTTGTTGGTTTTCAAAGCTCACCAACAAATTATACCCTTTCAGTAAGTTCCCTACTTGCTTATCTCAATACATAAACACTAAGGACTCTGCTTATTTCCAAACACCAAAACAAAGTGTACAGATTAATGTCTCTTACTTAGACAAGTTTGTACATCAAATTTTGAACTTTTAGTAAATGAATAAGCAATGAGAGTAAAAGATTTATACTCCTTGATTAAGAAGTGATTTAGACTTTAAGAGCTTTTGACAGAGATTTAGCAGTTGGAGTTAAACTTTGAAGGAAGATTTTGAATGCTCTTCATATTTTCAGCAATGATTAGTGATATTCAAGATATTTTCTTTTGCTTTTGAATCTCTCTTTTATAGGTTGAGAGAGATTTTTCTGTTGCTGACTTTGGCAGTTATTCAAATGTTCAAAATCATTTTTCTTGACCTTATATTTTGTCTGACATCTGACTTTGCTGCAATCTAGTATTGGTTTGCTACTCTATCGTAGACTTTTCTCAATGTTCACATTTGTCACGAGTGTTTTAAAGCTTGTCTAACAATAAATTTAAAGCAACTTATTTTGTAGATATTTCATAAAGATTTCTATTCACCAATTCAATGTAGCTCCCCCTAAATTGATGCATATTATTTTAACTGTATGTAATAAAAAATTTCATTTGCATGCCATCTTATACTTGCACCTATCATTTTGGTTTATGTTACATGCTCACATTTTCTCCCCCTTTTTGTCATAGTCAAAAAGGTGGAAACAAACAATAATAAGTTAGAGAAAAGATGCATATATATATATATATATATGAAACTTTTCAAATTTTCATATACAATTGTAGATACATCAGAAGAAAAAAAATTACATCAGAGAGAAAAAACATATAAAAATACACCAGGTTTATTTGGGTGGTTTGGGTTTTCTTTGGTATGTTTTGAGAAAGAAATCTTACAGAGGTGGCTTGGGTTTAGAAGAAGATGGTTTGAGAGAGGGCTTCGATGTTCTAGCCCTTTCTGGTGGAGGAGATTGAATAAAAAATGGATCTTTTGAAACTACCATAGGAGATTTATATGTATAAGCTATAGTTCCACAACTGTGAACATAGATGAAATCTATTTTTTCTCAAAACTTTGGATCTAGTAGCTCAGGAAATGCTACAAGAGTCCCTTTTATGAGAGCCTCTATGTTTGCATTCATCCTTATTATGTACTCTCGATATTACATGGTTATTCTTTTAAAAGGAGCCTTTTGGTGTTCTTTGGAAGGTGGAATTCTGGGCTTCCTTTTTTGTTTTGAAGTGGATGGATGAAATGAAGAAGGTGATGGTTTTGGTTTTGGGATAGCAAGTGGCGTTTTGGTTTTGGTAGTGGAAGAGGTGGTTTTCTAGGATTCATGGTTTTGAGAGAAGGTGAGGAAGGTGGTGGAAGAGGTTAACACCATGGTTGTGGTTGTATATGCCTTATCCTTTCTTGGATAGAAGGATCATTCATCTGAGGATATGGGGGAGGCAAATTGTCAGCAATGGCCTCCAAGTTGGCATTATTGTAGAAAGTAAATTCTTCCTTAGTGAGAATAAAGAATTCATGAGGACCTGAGGGAGATGAAAACTCTTTTCTAAGAGGTTTCGACATTGAAAGCATTTTAAGAAGTTTCTCAAAGTAAGCTTGAAGAATTGACTCTATATGAGGAATGTGAATTTTGTGGTTCTTTGGAGTCAATGGAGCTCAAGAAGAAGTAGAATCCTATAAAGAATGTTAGGATCCTCAAGTTTAGAGAATGGATTTTCTTAAGGGTGTATATGGATATTTTGAGAAAGAAGCATTCTAACAACTTCAGAATTGATGCCAACTTGATCCTAAACTCTAATTTTGTCATCCTGATTGGATTAGATATACAAAGGAGAAAATCAGGATTATCATCAACAACTGTTCTTTAAAAAGTATGTGGAGTACTTTGTGGTAGAGAGGGAGGATATAACCATGCTAGAGGAGGTTTGAAATTTGGTGGCATGTTTAGAGGATTATCCCACTTTGATAGAATTTCCTCAATTCTTTTAGAGAATACTATTCCTACTTAGATAAATTCCATCCATTTATCCATGCCATAGATAGGTGGCCTTGGTTCATGTATGAAATACATTTTTGGAAGAGGAACAATAATAGAATCCATGTCAAACAATGGCGAGGATTGGTAAGATAATCCTCAAGTAGATTGGAGAGGTTTTCAGTTTGGGAATTGATGGAGGTTGTGTTGGAGGAGGTTGACTCTTAGGTTGAACAACCTCTGGAATAACAGATGATGGTGATGGATGAGGAGGTGAAGCTGAAGACATCAGTATTATTGGTGAATTGTTTCTGACTAGTGATGAGTTATGTGAAGGTGATGGAAAGTGAGTTTGAGGTGGATAGAAATGGGTTTGAGGTAGAGTGAAATGGGAATGATAGGTTTGACGTTTGAATGATTTTGCTAGAGCTTGTAGAGGATCAAGTTGCTGGTCAATCTTATCAGCCTTAGGATCACAGATGACATGGCAGTTGAAAGATTATGATCCATTGTATTCATTTGGAAGGCTAAGGTTTGCACAAAGTATTCAATTATGGTTATTCTATCCTTTATGTCCTTTGAGATAGATTGTGGAGTGGGAACTAATGAGGTGGATGGTTGGTGAGTGTGAGTGGGTCTAATGGGTGAAGAGGATCTGATTTAAGTGTATGATGACATGTCTGTTGTTGCTTGATGAGAATGAAAAATATCATTTTATTCCCTTAATACCTAATCTTGTACACCTATTTGATTCCTAAATATACTCATTATTCTTATATATTGATTTAAGAGACAATTGGAGTGGTTAAGTGCAAAAAGAAGTCAATTGAGGGATTTTAGACAACTTTAGATGATGACTCGAATTCTATTTTGGTTGATTTGAAGATCTCGCGGTGCGACAAGCATGAATTTTTTATAGAGATCTGTGGTGGTAGCAAAGATATTAGGTCGCTAGGCCCAATCTCATAGCCCACCACTAATCTCCCCAGGGTGGTAGGGGCTCCACCCCTGTGGTACTGATTATACACTAGATGACATGTTGAGGAGAAGCAAAAAGTAGCATTGGAGGTAACAAGGTGGCATCGACAACGCCCAACTCAGTTCCCATTTTTCGAAACCTGCAAAAATTACACATTTTGCATATTTTGACTTTGTATAAATAGCAGTTTCTCAAGGCTTTCGAGGGTTCTTTTGCTAGGGTTTTGAGGAGGACTTTGTAGCGGCTTTTGATAAAGAAATTTCTCTCTTCTCTCTTTTACTTTATTTCTTTGTGATTTCATGGCCCTGTATGGCTAAACTTTTATTCTTGGTTTAAGGAGACAGAAGCCTCAGAATCAATATACTATGAGATCTAATTTGATTTAATTATTCAATTTATACTTTGAGTAATGTTCTTTTTTATTCATGATTATGATTGTTATGCTTAATTGCTAGGAGATCTACTAGTTTATTATTCATTACAATCTGTTGCTAGATTAGATATCAAATTCATAATTATTTGATCTCTTTAATCTGCAAAGCAACTAGGGTTTAATAATTTACTGCTATTGCAGTTATTAAATATTAGGAAGAATATTTGACTAAATTATATGCAACCGCCGGTGCTTGTGTTGTTTAGCTTTACCAATCTCTACAAATCTTAAAGCTGCTATTAGATTAAACCTTTAGTGATGGTCGGGGGTTGTTTAGTGGTTAGGATTAATTAGAATGTTATTTTCTAATTAACTATATTGAAGGAGAGATAGGAAAAATAATTCCAATGGTGAATATTTAAAGTATGAATTGATTTATAATTGTATCAATGATCAGTTATGAGATTCTGATGGTGGATGTTAACTTTGAACCAAGGTTTTCTTCTCTGATAGATTTCTTTTATAACACTTTCTTCATTACATTAAAAATCATCCCCTTTCTTGTTCACATTGCATAAAAATAAGCTAGATACTTCTCATGGGATCAACCCTTATTCACACTACTACAGGTAATTTGATTAGAGTAAGGCTATAAATTTGGTTGCCTATGACCGCACACCACTACTGTTTCTTCATGTACATTCTCTCTTAAAATTTCTTCTATAATATCTTCTATATCTATTTTTTGTTCCTCTCTTGGAACTTCTTATGTTCTCTCAGCTTCTGTTTGTTCTTCTCTGCTAGAGATTGCCTCACTTGTTTCTGCTGGTAGACTTATGAAGTCCTGTCTTTCAATTCCTTCTTCTTCTCCATGTGAGGAGAGTTCTTGCCTTTGTTCAGTAGCCTGTTCTGTAACATCTCCTCTTTCTGGACTTTCATTAGGTATGGATCCTTTCAATTGATTTGCTTTTCTTGGTCTTTCAGAGATCCAACCCTGTACGATTTGCTTAAAGCCCATTCTTTTCAGAGCTTTCTTATCCAATTGGTCTGTGTTTCTTGAAAGCTCTTCATTCTCATTTGAGATATCTACTCCTGCTTCCTTTATCAGCTTGGTCAAAGCCATTCCATAAAGTAAAGGAAATCTTGTGGTGCTTTTGATCAAGTGAATCTGGCCATCATCAGTCTGGCTAGATCTAATTTTCTTCTGTTCTTCAATGCCCATATGATTTTGGCATCTTTTTAGACACATCTCCAATGGCTCCTCTTCTAGGATATACATTATTCATATCTATAAGATATGCTAGTTTGAGATTTGCATTCAAATGACTAGCATGAAGATAGTTCTCCTTTTCATCTATCTCAATTTTTGCTAAATCTGAGAATAATATTGCTCTAGAAGGCCACACAATCTCTTCTTCTTCTTTAGAGAGATTAAAACAGTTCCTTAAACTCTCTATGGATAATTCAATTTTTGTTTCTCCTATCCATGAATTTTCTGTTCTAGTATTGAGATACAAACTGTCTTTATAACTCACATAACCATTCCAGCCTTAGTAGCTTAACCATTCAGAAACCTCTAATTCCATACCAAAGGCTCCGAAATTGAATATTTTCCCTTTGATTATCCTTTTGTCCTCATATTTTTTTGTGAATCTAGAAAAGTCAGATGAACTATTTAGAAAGATTGCCTCCAACATATCAGTTTCCCGTCTTGCCTTTTTGGATCCTTTTCTTTGTGGAGAATTTTCTCTTTCCTTTCTTTTGTTTTCTGCTCCTTTTATTCTTGCCATTTCGATAGAGAGTTCTCAGTTTTAGGAAAGAAAATGGGATTTCTATGAGTGAAGTCGGAGAAGGTAGGAAGGTAGAAGGAAAGCGAGTTAAGACTTAGATTTAAAAGAAGTGGGAAGATGGACCGTCTTCTTTGAAGGAGGGGTTTCGGGAGTTCAGAGAAGAAGGGTTTTAGCTTTCGAAGAGTTTGCAGACACTTGAGTGCCTTTGGATTAGATTGATAGATATAAAAATATCTCTAAAACACTAGCATGTTATGGCTTCGAATACTTTGAAAGAGATCCTTCGGAGGAGATGATTTAATTTGGAGTTTCAGATATTCTGAAGCATTGCTTCGGAGGCATTTGCTGATCTTTGGATGCTTTTGTTTGGGCCTTTAGAGACTTTTGTTTGGGGCTTCGGAGACTCTGAAGTCCGAAATCTAACTTAACTCTGAAACTTTGTAAGATGAATTTTTTGAGTTGTGAGTTTTAAGTTATATATATTAATTATTAATTTATGTTTATTTAGGAATTATTACCAAGAAAAATAATTAAATATGTATTATATAGTTCTTAGAACATGGAAGATTTGAATTTATTTCATTTTCTGTTTTGCATAGATGAGAACATAGAATGTCTAATTTGTTTGATAAATTAAGCATTTTATGCATTAGGATCTAGAATGCCTAGTTCTCTTCTTATTATGTTAAATCTTTCTTCTGGTAATGGTTTTTAGAAAATATCTACTAGTTGATTTTCTGTTGGAACAAATTCTAAGTGAATGTCATGGTTTTGAACATGGTCCCTAATAAAATGATGCCTGATTTCTATATGCTTAGTTCTAGAATGTAGAGTTGGATTCTTGGTCAAGTTTATAGCACTAGTATTATCACATCTGATAGGTATATCAATAAAGTTAAGGCCAAAGTCTTTTAATTGTTGTTTCATCCATGGGATCTATGCACAACAGTTGCTCGCTTCTACATATTCAACCTCAGTAGTTGATAATGCAATTGATGTTTATTTCTTAGAAAACCATGAAATAATCATGCTTCCTAGAAATTGGCAAGATCCCAAGGTACTCTTTATATCTACTTCATATCCAACAAAATCTGCATTTGAGTAACCTATTAAATTAAAATTTGAACCTTTTGGATACCATAAACCAAGATTAGGTGTATCTAAAAGATATCTAAATATTCTTTTTACAACAATAAGATGTGACTCTTTTGGTTCTGATTGGAATCTGGCACACATGCATATACTAAACATTATGTCAGGTCTACTAGCAGTTAAATATAGCATAGATCCTACAAGCTTCCATAAAGTTTTTGGCAAATAGACTTACCTCTTTCATCTTTGTCCATTTTTATTGAAGTATTCATTAGCGTCCTATATCTTTTTTCATCTTCAATGTTGAATTTCTTTAGCAGTTCTTTTGTATATTTGGCTTGGTGAATGAAGATTCCTTCTTTCATCTACCTAATTTACAGAAGAAGTTGAGTTCACCCATCAAGCTTATTTCAAATTCTCCCAACATTATCTTAGAAAATTCTTTACAAAAAATTTCATTAGTTGCACCAAATACTATATCATCAATATATACTTGAACTATGAGAATATCTTTTATTGCATGCTTAAGGAAGAGAGTAGTATCAACTGTGCCTCTTGAAAAACCTTTCTCAATGAGAAATTTACTTAACCTTTCATACCAGGCTCTTGGAGCCTATTTTAAACCATAGAGGGTTTTCTTAAGTTTGAATACATGATCTGGATTATGAGGATCTTCAAACCTAGGTGGTGGTCTACATAGATCTCTTAGTTAATAAATCTATTTAAGAATGCACTCTTTACATCCATCTGGTATAACTTGAAATTCATAAAGGATACAAATGCAAGAAGCATTTTAATAACTTCAATTCTTGTAATAGGAGCATATGATTCTTCAAAATCAGTACCTTACTCCCGATAGTACCCTTTTGCTACTAAACTTGCTTTATTTTTTACTACAATTCTAGAATCATCTAGTTTGTTCCTAAAGACCCATTTAGTGCCTATAGAAAATTGATGATTTGCTCTTGAAATAATAGTTCACACATTATTTCTTTTGAATCAGTCTAATTCTTCTTGCATAGCTAAAATCTAGTTTTCATCTTCTAAAGCCTGTTCTATGCAAGTTGGTTCTAATTGAAAAATAAAAGCAAAATTGCCATATATTTGGTGATAAGAAGATCTAGTTCTAACTTTGTCATATACATCACCAATTAACTAACTTTCATGGTAATCATACATGAATCTCTAATCTTTGAAAAAAAATTCTTACCTTCGTTGTTTATCTCGTTGATGGATGGTTTATTGTCTATTTTTTTTTCATTCATCTATGTTTCTGATTGAGAAGGTTCTCCTTCTTTATCTTGTATTTTCATTTTATCAATTGAAGTTATTAATTCACCTGCCTCATCATCAAAATCACTTATCCTCCTAGAGGAATTAGTATTTTCATTAAATTTTACATGAATATATTCCTCTATAGTCTTATTTTTAAGATTGTAGATTCTAAATGCCTTGCTAACAATGGAATAACCAAGAAAGATACCTTCGTTTGATTTGCTTTCAAATTTACCATGGTGTTCTTTGCCATTATTAAGAATAAAGCACTTATAACCAAAATGGATCTAATTCTTTTTATGAAAATATAAAATATTTGGTTTCTTACCATAGTATAATTCAAATAGAGTTTTATTGAGTATGAATCTAGCAAAGATTCTGTTAATAATGTAACATGTTGTGTTCATTGCTTCAGCCCAAAAATACTATGGGTGGTTGTATTCACTCAACATTATCCTTCTCATCTCTTGCAAAGATCTCTTTTTCCTTTCAGCTGCTCCATTTTGTTGGGGTCTTCTTGGTGCAGAGAAGTTTGAAGAATTCCATTGTTTTCACAGAATCAGTGGATCTATGGTTTTCAAACTCTCCACCATGATCACTCCTTATGGCAACTATATGAGAGCTTTGTTCATTCTATATATGTTTGGAAAATACCTCAAAGAAGCTTCATCTTTGGATGTTAGAAATATTACCCAGATAAATCTACTAAAGTCATTTACAATGACATGTTTGTAATGTTTCCCTCCAAGGCTTCTTATTATTGTTAGTCTAACTAAATCCATATGTAGCGACTGAAGAAGTTTGGTTGTGTATATTGATTTGAATGATTCTTTTACTTGCTTGCCTTTCATGCAAGCATCACACAACTTATTGTCAAATTTGAGTTTTGGTAAGCCAACAACTAGATCTTTATTATATAGCCTTTTAATCAGATTTTTGTTGGCATGTCCTAGTCTTCTATGCCACAACATGGGTTCATTTTTATTTACAACAAGACATTTAACTTGGATGTCACATAAATCCATCAAATACACATTTCTATGCTCTTCCACTTACTACAACTAAATTTGAACTATCTAAAATTGAGCAAGTATGAGATTCAAATATAACTTTGTAACCATTATCACAAAATTGACTTATACTTAAAAGATTGCATTTCAATCCTTCTACTAATAAAATATTTAAAATTGTAATAGAGGGAGGTCCAGGTGGGTTAGTAGCAGAATATTTTGGCACCCATTGTTTTTTAGATCTACTAATCTATTTTCTAGATATGTAGTTGCATTTACTACTTTAGCAACTGTCTTAGTAATATCTAAATCATATTCTGTTTGTGTATTAATTTTCTTCTGTAATTTTCTTTTCTTTGGTTTCCTATATCTTAATTTGTTTTAAGTTAAAATAAGGTAGTAGTTAAGTTTTTTCTTAGAGCATGATTTTCTACTTTAATGTGCTCAAGTTCTAGATTGATAGTTTGGTCAATTTTGAGCAATTTATTTTCTTATTTTAATTTGGAGCATTCATTCATTGTTCTTTCAAGTTCTCTTATAGTTTCCTTATGTTTAACTTTTAATGTTTTAAAATCTTAATACATTCCTTCTAATAATTTCTTAATATCAAAAATTTTAGGTATCGAATTTACCTCATCATTGTGAATAGCCATGAAGCTTATTAATATATGATGCTCTTCTTGATCCTTTTCTTTGGAGCTGAGGGTGCTAAATTGAGCTTTATTTTATTTTTCTTCTTCTTCACTCGAGCTTTCTTACATAATGTTTTTCAGCATTTTTCATGCAACCATAGCTTTCTTCTTCTTCCAAATTTCTTGCTATTAGAAATATCCTTTTTGTCAAAGTAAGAGTTATACCTTTTCTTCTTGTCTCCTTGCTTTTTGTCTGGCTCTGGGCAATCAAACTTCATATGCTCAGGCTTGTTGCAGTTGTAATAGATTGGAACTTCCTTTTTTCTTGTCTTCACTTTTAAAGTTCTTGAAATTTTTTTCAAATATTTTCTTCTTGAACACGTTTCTAAATCTTCTAGTTATCATAGCCATATCCTCATCATCTTCAGAGGTTGAGGCATCTTCTGAAGATTCTTCATTTTCTGATTTTACTTGTAAAGCTATTATTTTCTTACCTTTGACTTCATCTATTGCTTTTTATTTCATCATGATTTCATGGGTCATGAGTGATCCCATGAGTTCTTCTACTGTTACCTTTGTTAGATCTTTTTCTTCCTGTATAGAAGTCACTTTAGGCATCCAATGTCTAGGTAGAGATCTCAAGATTTTCTTTATTAGCTTTGCCTCTTTATATTTTTCTCCTAAGTTCTTCAACCTGTTGGTGATTTTTTAAAATCTTCCAAACATTTCAGAAATGTTTTTGAATTCCTTCATAGAAAAGGCTTCATATTTCTGTACTAGAAGATTTTTTTTAGTCTCTTATACCTGGTTTGCACCTTCATGTGCTACTTTGAGTTTATCCTAAATTTTGTTAGTTGAATCACATGCAGAAATCGTTTCAAATTCAAAAGAGGTTAGATCACAATAGAGGCAGTTCTTTGCCGTAGCATCACTGGTGGTGCTGTCGTGGGCACCCAAATTTAGAACCTTGCTCCAATCTAATTTTCTGTAGTAGTGTGAGTAAGGGT